>JAIUZE010047708.1:0-52259 GCA_022085475.1 Heliosperma pusillum | reverse complement strand
TCGTTTACTGATAGCGATCGCATGTTAAATTGTAGATCTAAAGGGCATAATTGAATCGACCGATCTTGTGACTTTAGATAGCTTTATTGCATGATAGTTGATTTTATCCTTACCCCTGAACAATAATCCTAGTGAACCTGAGACCCTAGACTTTTAATCTCATTGTTTTCAACCTTATTAGTTTGTTATTGCTTATAGTTAGTTATTGCTTATTATTAGTTGTTATTATTATTAGTAGTTATTGTTATTGCTTTTATTTATTGTTATTATTGATTGCTTTTAGCTTAGAACTCAAATCTCAAACCCAGAAATTGTTACTTAAGAGACAAACCTAGTTTAACAGATTAGAATACTACCGCCTCCCTGTGGATTCGATACCTTGCTTACCGCTGACTATTAGTTAGTAGTGAATTAGGTTTACTTTGATTAAGGAGACGCGAATTTACCCTTATCAAAGACCATTGCCAAAATACTTCAATCCGGGTTCTTTTGACCCTTTATGTTCCAAGATGTTAAGCACTTTGTCCAATGTTGCGATGCTTGTCAACGCACCGGCAACATATCTTGGAGTAATGAGATGCCCCAAAGGGGGATTCTTGAGGTTGAGGTGTTCGATGTGTGTGGCATAGACTATCAAGGCCCCTTTATTTCTGCTAAAGGGAATAGGTACATTCTAGTGGACGTAGACTACGTGTCCAAATGGGTTGAGGCGGTGGCTTCCCCTACCAACGATGCCAAAGTTGTCATCAATTTCCTAAAGAAGCTCATCTTCCCCCGATTTGGAGTACCAAGAGCTTTGATAAGTGATCGAGGCACGCACTTTCATGAAAAACGACTTGACTCACTACTCCTTAAGTACGGTGTTCATCACCGTACCGGTTTGGGGTATCATCCCCAAATTAGTGGGCAAGTCGAAATCTCCAACAAAGAGATCAAATCCATCCTTGAAAAAGTGGTCTCAAAGCACCGTAAAGATTGAAGTTCAAAGCTTGACGACACACTATGGGCATATAGGACGGCATTCAAAACTCCCATTGGAATGTCGCCTTATAAGTTGGTATATGGCAAGTCTTGTCATTTGCCCATAGAGCTTGAATACAAGGCACATTGGGCTATTAAAGAACTAAATCTTGATGCCAAGTTGAGCGGTGAAAAGAGATTGCTCCAAATCCAAGAGCTTGAGGAGTTCCACCTCTAATCCTACGAGAATGCCCGAACTTACAAGGAGAAGACCAAGCTCGTTCATGACAAGAAGATCCTTAAAAGGGATCTCCAATGTGGAGACAAGGTACTTCTATTTAACTTGAGATACAAGTTATTTCCCGGAAAGCTCAAATCCCAAGGGTCGGGACCATTCTTGATCACCGAGGTAGGGAGATATGGAGATTTCGAGTTGGCAAGCAAAGAAGGCCAAAAATTCAAGGTGAATGGGCAACGAATCAAGCTCTACAAAGAAGGTTCTTTCATCGGGGTAGTCGAGGCTTCGTACCTCAAGCAGACAACCCTCCATTAATTCTTGAACAAGAACGAGTTTTGTGAAGTCCCCCAAGAATCACAAATTTGTATATATTTCTAACTCATTTACTAATGCTTAGTATATATTAGTTTTCATGGAAATTGGTTAAATTGACGATAATGAGGTTGAATTTTTTTGCCAATTGAATCATTAATTAAATAAATTTCCCATTACTTAGTTAATTTCGTAAATTCTGGTGCAATTTTTGTCAATGAGAGTGTGAGGGAAGGATTTAATGTGGTGTGTGATTGTTTTGTAAGATGTAATGAAGGAAACATGGAGGAATGATAATGAAGAAGCGAGAAATCGAACAAGAGGGAAGCATTTTGGCCCAAAGGCTCGAAAATAGCCGAGTCACGCTCGTGAAATGAGCCTCACGCCAGTGACAAGTGAAGCAAGGCAAGTGAAATCACGAGAAAATCACTTCACGACCGTGAAACCCATCTCACGGTCGTGAAACCCATTTCACGGGCGTGAAAGGTATTTCACGGTCGTGAAGTATTGTAAAAACACTTGCCCAAGTTCTGCCAGTTAGTTCACGGTCGTGAAGCTAGTTTCACGGTCGTGAAACTTAAGTCCGCTCGTGACTTCCATTTCACGGTCGTGAAATCCCTTAACCGTGACTTCTCTTTCTTTTCTTCCTTCTTATCCCTTCCCTTCATCTTCTTCATTCACCACATAAAACACATTCCCAAAATCCATTATCTCACTAAAACACCCAAATCTCCTTCAAAACTCAAGTAAATCACCTCAAATCTTTCCCAAATTGCTACAATTCTCCTTTATCAATTACAAACACAAAAAGAACCATTCTTTCACCATATAAACACCAAAAAACACAAAAAAATCAATTTTCAAACCTAGGGTTTAAAAAATCCGAATTTGGGGATCTTTTTTTGGGTTAGTTTTCAAGCTTTCTACTTCAATAAAAAGCGATTTTGGGGTTAAGTGAAGGTTTTTCAAGTGTTTTGCAACCGTCTTAAGGAAGTTTTCTAGCAATTTTCTTTTTGGGAAAAGCTTGTGATTTGAATAACAATGGTGGGAAAAGGAAAGGGCAAAGCAACAACATCAAAAACTCAAAAGAGAAGAAGGGGAAGCGGCTCCAACAACCCGGATGCGGATGAAGACTTGGAAATAGAGCAACTTCCGGATTTTCTGGAAGTCGTCTTCGAGGCGGACGGTCATCGACAAGCTTTTGAAGGAATACAAGGGTTAGAAATGGAGCCAACCATCTTTCTATGCCATGACATCATACGCGGTTTAGGCATAACGGAACAAATGCAAACATTTTTCGAGGCTACCAGTATGTCTACTCTATTTTCTATGCATGAGCTCTCTTACCGGAGTCTCACTCTTTAATTTCTGAGTAGTATAAATACTTGTGTGAATGCTGAAAAAAAACCTTGTTTCACTTTCCGTCTTGCCAACACCACGCATGTCATTCCCATGGATGATTTTGCTGCTATTTTGGGGTTAGAAATCCCTTCTAGAAGGAATTCTGAGGAGCCAAAAGGGTATAATTTGGGCGTACTTTGGGAGGCCTTGACCAGGAGGGTATTGACCGATTTCCAGCGGAATTCGGCTTTCTTAATTCACCACCCTGTACCCCGTTTTTGGCACAGGATAGTGTCAGGCACCTTTCTTTATAGGCAAGAACCGAACAACCTAACTCAGCTAGACCTCACTCTTTTAGAAACGCACATGAATGTGAAAGGGACGAGGGAAATCTTCACCTTTCCCCTCATGTATGAAATATTTAGGAGGTGGAGAATGTTGGGGAAGACCACCGTGGCTCGTAAACAGACGGTGGTCATAGGGGGTTTGGTTACCTTTTTGGCAAAGCATTTTGACTCGGACTTTAATAGTGATGGGGCATATGAGGCCTTACCTGGGGGGATGCTTCTTGATGAGACTACCCTAATCCACTCTAATTGGATTAGGATTGACCGGAATAAGGGGTATCTTTGGGTAATCAAGGATGCCACCCCTTTTTACCTTCCTTGTCATAGACTCCCACCTTTCGCACCTAGGGGCGACTCCATAGATAGGCGACCTAGCTACCTGCTACCGGTGACGATGGCAGGTAGAGCCTTTTCTAGTAGCACTAGGGAGGAGGGAGGGTCTTCCCAGCAACCTCAACCCCGACCTAGACATAGTCAAACTGCACCCCATGTGACCTTGCATGTTCCTCCTTTCCCTTTACCACGTTTGCAAGCACCTTTTCCCCCACCCAGTTTTGTGAACATTCCCCCTACCCCTTTGAGTACCAGGGGTATGATCACCCCGACCCTACCATCTCCCCCCAAAGTGACTACCTAACCGGTCTCATGCAGAACATGCACTTGAATATGCATGAAGACCGGGTGAACAACTACTATGCCACCTACCCCAACTATTACTTGTTGGCTAACCAAGGTTATATTGACCCTAACGGTTTTTTTGCCAAATTGGACACAACGTGATTTGTTGTTTCCCAACCTTGGAAACCAAATAGGGGTAGACGGCATGGAGACCGAGGGAGACCACGGGGATCGGGAAGAGGGTGGTGGTGGTGGGCGGGATGAGAATGTTGAGGATGATATGGAGACTTTTTGAGGAGGATGTGCGTTTTGTTTGATGATAGGAAGAGTCATAGCGGTGTCTAGGTGGCTTGTTTAGCATCTACCCCCTCCCCTCTAGTGCGTGTTTCCTTCTCTTTTCTCTTTGTTTGACTTGAATTGCACCTTTAAATTGTAATTTTTATTGTTGTGTTGGTTGGCCTCGGTAACATTGGAGGCGAGTGTCCATCCCATCGAACACCAATATTTTGCTCCTTTATGGAAAATCCAAATTAACAAACCATATTCATTGCATTTAGATAATTTTCATGCATCACGTAGTTGCACTTTTAGGTGCCATTTTTGGACTTTCCCGTGGTAGGTACCCCCATGAGGGGCATTGCATTTATGCACATTACCGCCGCGACGAGACTTTGATATGGCACACCATGTTTTCCTTTTCATCTAGACTTTCTTGTGGTAGGTGCCCCCATAAGGGGCATTGCATTTTTGCACATTACCAAAAACACCAAAAGCATGCATTTCTTTACTTTTGATTATCCCATTTCATACATTAGGGACAATGTATGTTCCTATGTGGGGGATGGGTAATTATTTTGATAATTTGAAAAATCCCAAAAACATGTTTTATTTTGCATTTAAAATCATTCAAAAATCCAAAAAAATCGAAAAAGTGTGAAAAATCCTAAAAATTAGCTTGTTTATATCTTAGTTTGTATATATATGCATTGTTTTTTCTTCTAACCTCCATACATAGGTCCGCTACACATCGCTTAAGAGACTTATAGAAGGGATTAAGAACACCGCCATGGTATGATCGTTCTTATTCCTTCCCCTTCTTTCTTTCTTTACTTCTTATCACATGAGAAGTTTGGAGGAATTGTTGATGATTGCGATGTGGATTTTGATGAATTGGCGGTTGTGTGACTTATGTGTTGTTAGGGGGTTTCATTAGATTAATTTTCACGTAGCTCACTAGAGCATTTGCATTAGTTTGTATATATGTTGCTTAATTCTAGATCATGGCATATAGTTGCATTTAGGAGAACTTTTTAAAATGCCTAATTTGGAAATTGAACAAGCTTGGATAGGCCCATGTAGATACTTTTTTGCTTAGCACTTTACCTATTAAAATAGATTTTGAAACACCCTTTAATGTGTATATTTAGTATAATTTTCGCACCGTTTCCTAGAGCCTAGTCAAGGGCTTGTATTTACCATCTTGACCATCCCCATGGTGTGAAAATTCTTTGGAGAACGCTTTCCTAGGTGGCTCTCGAGGCCATGTAATTGTCCAATCATCACATTTCACTACATTTGACAAAAAGGAAATTTTTCCATCACAAGTACAAAAATTGAGTTCAAACACAACTGAAAAGAAAAGCTTGAAATTTTGCATATCTTTGCCTTAGTCCTAGCTTAGGGAGTACATATGGAGACTTTTAGTTTCTTCTAGAGTACCCTCACTACATATGGGGTCGCTCTCGATGTCGCTACGGCGAGGATTTGCCTATTGTTGGTCTTCGCCGCACACCTTTCGCTAGACTATCTTGCTCCCAAAAAGGCACCCAAATCAAGCAAAAATCAAAGACAAAAAGAAAAAAAAGAAATCACAAAAACAAAACAAAAAGAAAAAGAAATCAAATAAGAACTCAAACATCTCGTTTCCTTACCTTTTTGATGATTACTCCTACGTTACATGGCTAAGAGGGGACGACCCTTCCTTTCACTTAGGTGAGAGGCGGAATTCCGATCCTACAGTGTCTTCTAACACCATGGGGCCCTCACTTTCCATCCCGCCTTATCACCATTGACAAAGCTTTCTAGTGAACGTGAAAGAATATACTAATTTTACACAATAAAGAGGTGATTCATTTCTATCTTTCTAGGCCTAGTTCTTTGTAAAACTAGTAAGTACATAGGAATTTACATGCTTGAAATTTTTTCATTTTAGAAGAATCCCGGCACATGGATGAGGCATGTTACCACTTGCTTTTGTAGATGCATTCTCATAGGTTTTGTGTGCTTTATTGCCTAGAATGCATCGGAGTTTTGGCAAGACCCCACTTGCCTTGAAAGAAGGTATCCTACCTCATGGATACCTTGTTGCGAGTTGAAGGGACGGAGCAAGGTCCGTTAATTTCCTTGTATTGGTTAGGTTTAGCGTATTTAAATAAGGGTCTTGACTATTGTTCATCCTTACACAGGACGAGTAAGGGTTTGGTTTAGGGAGATTTCATATAGTGTCATTTCACCCTAATTTTTCACCCCTTTTTGTCTCGTTTTTCTTGCCTTTAACGCTCCCTAAGAACGTTTCTACGTGTTTTACCTTCTTCTAGCACATTTCTCGCTTTTATCGTGTTCTTGTAGGTAAACCGCCACTTTAGGCGATTTCTACCTAATTTTGATCGACAAAGAAAAAGGTCGATCACTCGGAGGACCCACGACATACCTTGGGGACCCCACATACCCTTAGGGGGCCCTAGACGATGCGCCAAAGCCCTCCCAAGTCAAGGCAAGCGAAACCGGGAAGGAAGCAACAAAGTCAAGCAAAGGAAGAAGGAAAAGAAGTACTTCACGTGCGTGAAAGGTATCTCACGGTCGTGAGATGCCTTTCCAAGAAGGTGGATTTTCGAGCTATTCATTTCACGGTCGTGAAACACATTTCACGGCCGTGAAAGTGAAGTCACGGTCGTGAAACTCATTTCGGTCGTGACTTGATCGTGAAAGAAGGACCTGCCTCTGCCACATATCTCACGATCGTGACTTGCAGTTTCACGGTCGTGAGACAGGTTTCACGACCATGAAACACCTTTCACGGTCGTGACCTTGCCAGCCCATGAAGTCTTTCGAAGCCCATCTTTTCTCCATTTTGTAAACCTATAAATAGGCCCTCTTGTGTAATTAGAGGGCACGAAACCCTAGATCTGAAACTCTCATAGAATTAGTACTTAATATTCTATTAATGTTCCATAATTAAGCTTATTAGTTGGTTAATTAACAATTGAGACTTGGTTTAGTGTTGGAACTTGGTTTCTATTCAAAGATTTGTGACAAAATCTTGGTTATTATATCAAAGTTCTCACCTTTTAATAAGTGGGTATAATTTCTTTACTTAATCTTGCTTTTAATTAAGTTTTCATTTCAATCCTTGTTATTTATTCATTGTTAATTAGAAGATGTTCATTGTTGATGATTTCCTTGTGCAATCCTTAGTTAATATTGAATTTCCTTTGAATATGAGTGAGTAGTAATCTTGCTAGGGTTATGTGGGGGATTATGGGTTCTAGTATGAGTTAATGGGTTTTTGTTGGGGTTAATAGTTGATTATTGTCTTGTCAACATGCTTTGCCTATAACATGTTTAATGAAATGCCTACGTGAGTTTGCATGATTCTCTCGCTTGTTTCGAATCCCTTAAGATAGTGGTTTTTCGTAGAACCGCTAGTTTGGCAAACCGTATCTAGTGACACGATAGCTAGTTAGAGTTGGTTTGAGGAGGAATTGTAAGATCGAAAGCCTCAATTCACTTTTCTAGACTAGATGACACTTCAACTTTTAAACCCGACTTTTTTACCCGACTATACCACCCATATGAACCCACTCACCCTAATTTTCTCTCTTATTTGATAAAAATCCAATCTTTCTCGTTTTAGCTAGACTCTATTTGTTGTTTTTATTTGTCTTTAATTATTGTTATTTAGTTTAGCCAACAAATCCCAACCCAAATTATATTGTGACTTTGCAAGAGACTTAGTAGACTATTAGATCGATTTTAGACACTTACCGTCCCCGAGACCGACACTCTTACCACACCACTTATACCTGCATCAATCACTTATCTCGCATACCATCGCAAGAAGAGGGAGATTTTGTACCTATTAATGATTCTTTTCCTGATGATATTCTGATGGCTATTACTACTAATGAAAATACGTGGTATGCTGATTATGATAATTTTATTGTAGGTAATCTATTGCCTCCTGACTAGTCTTTTCAGCAAAGGAAGCGTTTCCTTCACGACGTGAGGCAGTACTTTTGGGATGATCCTTATTTATTTAAGGAATGCGCAGACGGTCTTTATCGACGGTGTATACCGCAGTGGGAGACCAAGGTAATCCAAGAAGCATTCCATTCTTCATCTTATGGTGGTTACCACGGTCCGTCTCGAACCGTGGCTAAGGTACTTTAATTTGGTTTTTATTGGCCCTTTATGTTTAAAGACGCTAAGGATTTTGTGGTAGCTTGTGATGCATGTCAGCGGACAGGAAATATATCTAAGCGACATGAGATGCCTCAAGTTGGAATACTAGAGGTCGAGGTTTTTGATGTCTGGGGCATTGACTACCAAGGCCCATTCCCGTCTAGCAAAGGTAATAGATATATATTAGTCGCTGTTGATTATGTATCCAAGTGGCTAGAGGTCGTTGCCTCGGTCCATTGTGATGCTACGACTGTCATCCAACTGTTTAAAAAGGTAATCTTCCCTCGCTTTGGTGTCCCTCGGGTTGTCATTAGTGATGGAGGTATGCATTTTAAAGAAAAACAACTTGGTGCTTTATTGTCTAAATATGGTGTTGCACACCGTCGTGGTTTGGGATACCACCCTCAAACTAGTGGTCAAGTAGAGATTTCCAATTGGGAAATCAAAGAAATTTTAGCAAAAGTTGTCTCTAAATCTCGAATAGATTGGAGTATGAAACTAGATGATACCTTATGGGCCTATAGAACTGCATGTAAGACACCAATTGGCACTTCACCATATCGATTGGTCTATGGTAAGTCTTGTCATTTACCTGTAGAATTAGAGCATAAGGCTTGGTGGGCCATTCATGAATTGAATTTTGACAACAAAATTTATGGTGAGAAACGTTTGTTGCAGATAGATGAGCTGGAAGAGTTCCGGATGAATGCATATGAAAGCTCCAGAATATACAAAGAGAAGACAAGACGGTGGCATGATAGGAGGCTTATACCGTGAGAGTTCAAAGTTGGTGAGAAAGTATTGCTATTCAATTCTCGACTACGCCTTTTTCCTTGTAAACTGAAGTCCAGGTGGTATGGCCCCTATACGGTAATCAATGTTTCTAAGTTTGGGTCACTCGAGTTAGAAAACTCTGAAGGCAAGCGGTTTAAGGTAAATGGTCACCAAGTAAAGCATTACTATGGAACCACGGATTCTATTGGAATGATCGATGTATTATACTTCGACCCTTTTGATGAACATTCTAATTGAGGTAACAAGGTCGAGCGGGACCTCATAAACCAGCGCTTACCGGGAGGCAACCCGGATTGTAATAAGCTTGTAAGTTTGAACTATTTGCTATTAGCTTAGGTTAGTTAGCTTTGTGAGTTGAATTACTTTTAGTTATTAATTTAGCTTATTAGTACTTGTTATTAGTTTCGTTTGAGTATTAAGTGAGAATGAGGGACTAACTTTTCGCTAAAAAGGTGCATTGTAGGAGATCGTGTCACACACTTTCGCAAAACGAGGAAAGATGGGCAGCGTTTTTGAAGCAGGAGCATGGGGGTTGATCCTTTGTTTAGTATCTATTTAACATCCATGAATAAGGAAGCCATTTATTTCCAAACAACCTAAGCATGTAAGTTCAGGAAGTCTAAACTGCACCCAAAAGTTCAGCAAAATAGCCAACTTCAACTGATCATATCTGGCGTTTTACTTGCTCAATATTTATGTTCTTCATATGTATAAAATATTGAAGATGTCCTCTTTCATATGGCTTTGGAATCAACAAGATTCATCAAGCAAATTTGTCACAATTGATCTTCAAAGACTGTCACGCAGAATGCAATGCTATTTTCCTGAAATGACTTGTCAGTACTAAAATGTCCATAACTCAATATTTGATGGATATTTTTGGTTGATTCTTTTTGGAGGTGAAAGCTAACACCTTTAGCTTTCACTTGAATCATCATGGGCATTTTTTTATCCATTTGAGCTGGGAGATATGATTTTTCAAAGTTCCTGCTGCTGCACAAGAAAACTGATGAGCAGTCACTTCTGACCTGTACTTACTTAAAGGCTTATAACTCAAGTTGCAGGAACTTTTTTTGCATGATTCCAATTGGAAAAGGAATCTAACTCATATAGCTTAAATTTGGTTACTCATGGATCTCCTAATTCTATCTGTGCAGAAAATGATAGCATCTGCAAGATGCCTCTGGAATCTGGAATGCTGCTGCACAGTTGTCAAGTGACCTGCTAGTACTCAAACCTCTGTATCTAGAGTTTCATACATCATTTGGGGTTGCTTCCTTTTTGAAATGAAAGCTAACACCTTTAGATTTAAAATGAGATATCATGAGCCTTAAAATTGATCCTAATGAAGGAGTTATGAAGCGTGCAAGACATCTCTGATTTCAGAAAATGCTACTGAATGTCAGCTTAGCACTTGTGTTCAGCAAGGTTGTTTGTATATGCTCAAGTACTTTGAAGTGCACGTCCAAGGCTACAAGTTGATCCTTGAATGAACCAAAATGTGTGAACATCATGAGGTAGCAAAAGGGAGCCAAGACAAGCCCCAAAAGAAAACTGCTCAACAATGCCATTTCAGGAAAGGGACAAGCTTACTTTTTTCAGTTGCTTTTCTGTCCAAATTGCAGTCTGTCCAAGCTCGTCTTATTAGTAGACTTTTGCGTCTGTTTTGTATCCTTATAAGGCTCATTGCAAGCCCTTAGATGTAGCTTTATGTTGTATGGTAGGAATCTTTTGTAATGCTCTATATAAAGAGCCTTTAGTCCTTTTTAATAATCAGAATATGAATGAATGAAAAACAAGGAGTTCTTACTCTATTTCAGTTAACTTGTGCAAGTCTTGGTTAACACAAATCTAAACAAACTTGTGCTAGTCTTAGTTTGTTGGCCTAAGCTTAATCCATTCACTTGTGCTAGTCTTAGTGAGTGAGTTGAGTTTGGGACTCACTGTTCTTGAACTATCTGTGCTAGTCTTGACAGCCCAAGTTCAGGGTTTCTATCCTATGGGTTTAAACATGAGAATTCACATCAACTTGTGCTTGTCTTAGTTGTTGTTTATCCTCTACCCTATCCTTTACTTATTTGTTACAAACACCAGAAAACTATCCCACAAAATAGCCTTGTTTTGATATATTTTACTGCTGCATTTTCATTACAATCCTTGGGTTGTTGTGTGAAGTTTGAGTCCTTTGCAAAACACCATTGACCCCTAGGTTGGTGTTCCAGTTTTCATCAGGAAAGATGAGCAGCGTTTTCATCAGGAAAGTCGATCGACTGAGTTTTTGGTCGATCGACTAATATTGAGCCCGCTTCAGTTTCTGCAAGATTTAGTTGATCCACTGTGGTGCATGGTAGATCGACTAATTTTGCTGAAACAGAGTTTTTTGCCATATTTAGTCGATCGACTAAATATATCGGTCGATCGACTAAATCGAAGCAAAACTAAAAAAAAATTCAAACACTGCTGCAATTTAACCCTTGCACGCATCACTCTTCTTCCTTCTTCATTCTTCTTCCTATTTCGCTGCCCCTCTCAAATTCTCCCTCTTTCTTTCACTAAATAACTCTCATCTTTTAGATCTATCCATTCCTAACTCTCACAAGTAAATTTTATTGCTTTAATTCCTATCCTTCGTTCACTACTACTACTTCCAATAATCCTAATTGAGGAAATTAGGGTTTGAGTTTTCAATTGATTTGGGATTTCTTGAAAAATTACATTTACTAACAATTAAACTTTACTTGTGATAGGTGAACTATGGAAGGAGGCAAGCGACGGAGGGTGACTACCGGACAAACTTCCAGGCGCCAGACAGTAGGTCAGACGCCACCTGCCGACATGAGCATGTCAGGCAGCGACGGAGCTCCAGTCGACCCGAATACAGCAATGATACCACACGAACCTTTAGATAGTCTACCTGACTAGCAGGAGGTAATATTTGAATCCCTTACTCAAAGGAATCGGTTTGAATCACTTTCGCACAATCCTATTGATCCTTCGCGTTTTCTTGATTGCGACACGCTAGTGGCTTTAGGTCTTTACGATAGTGTTATCAGAATTTTGAATGGTACGGGGATGTCGGGTTTAATTCAAATGAAGGAATACACTTACCAATCCCCTACACTTGAATTTTTCAGCAGTTTCTTTTTCTCTTTCGCTGATTTTATGGCGAATGTGAATGTCGCTTGCATCCGTTTTCGCCTTTTTAATCAGCAGTTTACCTTTTCCATGCCCAAGTTTGGTGCTCTACTTGGTCTACATGGAGAGGGGGATTTCGATCCCCCTAGAAATTTGATGAAGCCACTGTGGGCTGCCTTTTCTGACCACCACAATGGTAGGAAGCGGGGTTTGTTTGTGCATCATCCGGCTATACGTTATTGGCTTCGTTTAATTGCAACACAATTTTTGGACGAAAATAAGCCAATAACGTAAACTCGTATGAGCTTCATTTCTTAGGTGGCTATCTGAATATCGATAGTGGTCGCCCGTTTCTGCTAAATATAGCTTATCTCGTCGGTCAGCACTTTGTTAATATTGCAAATGGGATTTTGACCTCTATCTACTATGGAGGGGTGGTCACTCATATAGCTAAACAGTTGCTTCTCGAATTCCCCAGGGGTATGTTACCCATTGGTCATGAGGACCAATATTTAGACAACGCTTGTGTGCTCGATAGGTTTTTCATGTGTCATAAAATCTGGCTCTTAGATGACGGGACGTGGAAGATCTCCACGTCCACCTCAGTGACTTTGCCTTGCAACTCTTTACCTCCTTTGACCCCTCTTCCTTTTGTCGCACAAAAGGCATCTCGACCACCTGTCCCCTCGTACCTTTTACCTTATACTCTCCCTAGGAGGGCCGCTGGTTGTAGTCAAGAACGAGAGATGGGGCAGCCATCTACACCTGCTCCTACTAGACCTTCATCGGGTTTTCCGACCCATTTTTTGCCTCCACCCCCTTTTGTACCCCCTTCGGTCATTGACCAAGGAGCACGTGACCGTATGCTACTTGATTTAGGTAGCAGGATAGCGCAGATGCAGATGAACCATGCCTTGGTTGGGTTCCCTATCTATGAGTCTTGCATCCGTAATGGCCGAGTACCACATGATAGGACCCACCCTTCTTACTACCGCTATCCGGTGGGTGGCTATCCCGACGGAGCAGCCACGAAGGCGGGTGGCAGTGACTAGGATGCTCATGCTGAGTCGGAGGAGAAGGAGAGCGATGGTTAGTAGGAGCTTGCTACGATCTCCCTTGTTGTCTGCTGGTTTGGGGAGGTCATCTTTGTATATAAGAATTGTAAGTTTCTTTATCATATTTTACTTCCGTATGCATTTGTCTAATCGTGCACCCCCTTTCCCTTCCTTGTTGCTGCCACTGATGATTGTTTGCTGAACACAATGAGGTCATTGTTTGATTTGGTTTGGGGAGGGTATGCATCCGTCTTAGTTTGCATCCATCTACATTTTATTGCATTTTGGCTTTCATGTTTATTGCATTTCTGAATGCATTGTTTATTTAATTGCATTGTTTATTTAATTCAAAAAAGAAGTTGAAAAATTATAAAAATACAAAAAACATGTTTACTTTTGCATTTAGGTCAAGTCGGAATAGTTAGATAACAATGATGAAACCGTGTCTATGCTTTTATAGTCTAAGCCTCGCATCGGTAATGTTGTCTTGTACAATCATTTGCATAATCTACGAGTTTTTGATTAAATTTTACTGAACGAATAGACTTGACTTGACATCGGCAACCTACTTAAAAATTCTAAGGAATTAGAGCCTTCGCCACTAGTAGAAAAACTACATTAGGCTGGAAGAAAAGGCTTCGGTTCTTGTTATTAACCGTAGCCTTTTATAAAGGCTACAGTTGTTGATAAACAGCCGAAGCCATAATATTGGGACAATGAAAAAGGCTACGGTTCTATTTAAAACCGAAGCCTAATGTGAAGGAAAGGCTACGGTTATTGTAGAACCGACGCCTAAGGTTCATACATATATATTCCTAATAAATACAGTACTGGTATAACGCGCACTCCGTCTTTCCATTTCCCCCATTTTTGTTTCTCACCTTGACATTTATTAATCAATCTCACACAAAAGTCCTCCTTAAACCCTTCATTTCTACCTGGAAATCCCTAATTTCCCACAACCTCTCGTTTTTCTAGTATTTTACAACATTCGTCACCATATTATCATCATACATGTATATCATGATTCAAGTTTTCTAGGGTTTTAACGATGTGGAACTGACCAATCCGATTGGAGTGTAAACGTAGGGCGCCGTCAGGTACCTCGATCTCTTTCTCCTCCCTTCTCTTGATTTGTCAATTTCTTGCGATTTAAAGGCGAAATTCGAAGGACTTAGGAAATTGGAATGCCTATTTCTGAACCGATTGTTGCGATTTGGGGTTTTCAGGTACAATTTTTAACTAGCTTTACGTTTTAGCCTCACATTTGATGCATACTCTTATTTTACTATGGGAGATACTATTCCCGTCGACAGTGAGCTCGTACCTTCTTCCCTTGCTGTTATTGCTCCTATTCTTCGTGTTGCTAATGAAGTCGAGAGGGTTGCTTATCTATGTATCATATCTACTCTTACTCTATAATAACTTTGATTGCATTATACAATCCATTAAACCTCCCTCCTAACTACCTTTTTTTTAATGATATTCTTTCAACCAGGCATTTGAGAAGGCTCATAAGACTTATCCAACCTCAAGTGGCAGAGGTGTACGTCAATTTCAGACCTATTTGTTGCAGAGGTTTGAGAAGGTCATTTCTAATCTCTTACATTTCGTATCTGTTTCTTTCTTGGGTGTCTGAAATGTAATCTTCAGCCTCAAAACTTGGTTTTCTACTCTCTCTGCCTCGGTCATTTGTTTACCATTTCTATTTTAGGGTGTCTTCAACTTTGTATGTAATATTGTTCAATGATTGTTGGCTGAATGATCTTTTAATGTTGTCGACTTTTCAAATTGAGATTAAGCCTCCTTCAATTAGAGTACGTGATAGGTGATATTGTGAATTTTCTGATGCTTTAAATGTTGTTTGGATACTTATTGATTGATTTTAAAGATTAAGCCTCCTTCAAACATAATTTGATCAGATTACTTATTGAACTTTAGGTGAATTTAAAGGACTCATTTGAGTTTAAAGATGGAAGGGAAGTTAAGCAATTGTGAGATGCTAAGTATGTGTATTAGCGATCATTGTATTCAGGTTATATGGAGTTGTTATCAACTGCAGTTGTGGTGATTGTACTTTGATTGTTTGTGTACGTTTTCAACTACAGAGTAATATTTATTTCTTTGAGTTATAATATATTTAAAGTTTCTTGAATGTTCTATCATTTTTTTGAAGAAAGTGCCAACTTCACACCGCATGTGGAACGCCAAACAACGTCCCCAAGGTACTCACTTTTGATTTTCACAATGACATTGCTGGAAATGTTTTCCCCAAATACGTTTTGACACTCTCCCTCTATCTTTAGTCTTCCTTTCCTTGATATAATACGGTTGAAACCTGTATCAAGGAATTCTTTTAAGCTTATTTTGGATCTCATGGTACCAGCCTTAAGAGACTTTTCAGTAATGAGCCTGTATGTTCTCGTATAATCAATTTTATAGCATCTTATAATCTAATAGTAACTTTATGCTGAGGTAACATGGTTTGGGTTAGAGCCTGTTACAAGATGGGTTCATATATTTTCGTTATCTCCATATTTTTATGTTGCAAGTGTAATGAACAATGTTCGATTTTTAACACTTTCCCGTCACATATTTTATAATTTGGAATTATGTAGTTTAGAAGAGTTGAGCTCCTGAGTTGGAGAAGAAAGGTATTCATATTTCTTAGCAAAGTAATTTCAGCCAATATAAGAGTTGCAACATAGAAGGTTTTTTGTTGATAAAAGGTGTGAAGCCACATTCTTCTCTTCTCTCCTTACTGGTTTTTTTCCTTATTCTTTCTTGCCATGTTTCTTTTATATTAATAAAAAGTGTGAGGCCATTGTATATAAGTTTCATGTGTGATGTGAGAAGGTGATGAACAAGCTTCAAACGGTAGTACGTACATGTTTTTGTTATTGGTGATGATGTTTGTATTTTGTTGTCGCAGTTTTTTTAGTTTCCGTGCTGGTGGTAGTTAACTTCTTATTGTCATTGTGTACACGGTTGGTGCTAGCAGTATTATTGTTTCTCGTGGCTGTTGTTGGCTTGATTGGCGCTGCTTGTTCTCTGCGTCTAGCTGTTGTCTGCTGCCTCATCCAGCTGCTGCACATCGTCTGTTGACTACTGCTGATAGGTGTAGGCTGTTGCTGCTGCCTAAGAATTTATTGATGTGTAAAATGAAGTCTAGTGATACTTTGTGGATCATGGACAATATTTGTATCTTCTGCTAATGCATCTGACTAGAATATACTTTTTTTTTTGTTTTGTTTAGCTTTGAGTATTAATAGTAATTTGTAATGGCAGCTACTTGTATATGTTTCACATTGGTTTTGTAAAGAATTATTATATTAATAAAAAAACTACATTTACCAAAAAAAATATAGTAATGGAAATATTTTTTTTAAAAAAAAATTAATTGAGAAACGGCTATGGTTGTTAAAAGAGAACCGTAGCCTTTTATCAGCTTATGGCTATGGTTTAAATTTAATAACCGTAGCCAAAAGTCACTTTAGGCTACGGTTCCTAACCGTAGCCGTAAGTACTTGATCTAAGGCAACGCCTCGATTTACTACGGTTGAGGAACCGTAGCCAAAAGGCTTTTTTAACCGTAGCCAAAAGTCATTTTTGTACTAGTGTTCATAAACTGATGACATTCATGATCAGTTTCATCTAGGATGTGAGTAGGACTCCTTATAAGGCATGTAACATTAATTTGCATAAGCATGACATCTACCTCGTAGTGCCTGTATGCATTCGGTTTGTGGAAGGTGACACATGTGGAGAGGCAAATCCTCCTTTCTTATCTATTTACCCTTAAAATTCACTTGCAAAATTGACCTATTTTTACCCGAATTTTAACTACAATCCAAAATTAGCCTACCTTAGTCAAGCTAGCTTAACTGTTTATATTGGGTACGTATTTGATCGTCAGTTTGGTATTTCAGATTTGCAATGAGAAGAGGGTTGTTAATTTGAGAATGAAAATAAAAAAAAAAAAGAAAAAAAAAATGCAGCAAGAAAAAAAAAGGCTGTTTTGTTGAAAAAATAAATAAAGGAGAAATCCATACTCCCATGTTCGTCTTTGTATTCTATGGGGAATCGTGCCTATTGTGTGAATGAGTTATGCCACATTGGCATCATTTCTACTTATACAAATTGGGATTAGAAGGCGGGATGCGTTTATTAATTAGTTACGGTTGCACAAGCTTGGCTTTACCTCCACATATCCAAAATTTATTTTACCCCTTTTTACCCAATTACCTCACCACCCACTATATGTAAGTCCTCGGCATGTGTCTTGGTCCAGTTTGTTTGGAATGCGTATGTACGGTCGATAGAGGTATTTATCATGTTAAATTCCATGCATGCTCTTATAGGTCGCAGTTAGGTGAGTGACTATTTTCTCTCTAATCTTACAAATTTTCTCACCATGTGCTTTGAATGAGTGATGAGTGACCCGTGAGAGTCCGATATATACAAGTCTTGCAAGGTCGACGGTTCGGTTTCTTTTATCATTGATCTAACTCGTTTGCATTTGATTTTGTGGCTTGGTGCTAGCTTTTATGCATTAAACGGGTTTAGACACTAGAGTGTAGGTAGCTCTGAGCTTTTTCTTCGTTCCATTAGGGGAGTTTATTGTCTAAAGTCTTTGCTTGCTTGGGACAAGCAAGAGTTTGGTTTGGGAAGGTTTGATGCGTGCCTAATTTATACATTTATTTCACCTTTTTGCACGCATTTCTATGCCATTTTGAGTAGCGAAAGCTACTATTCTACTTTTTTTCGGATGATTTGGGTATTTCTTTGTTTCGTACAGGTTGTTGACCCATAAGGAGTGAAAACGAGTCGAATCTCGTCTTTGTGTTTCATTCCGGATACGAATGGAGTCGTGCTTGGGAACTGTCACCTTGGGATGCTCGAGAATGAGAGAAGATGCATTGAATTAGAGTGAAATTGGCGTGCTGTTCTGGAAATTAGTCGATCGACTAAGAACACCAGTCGATCGACATGTTTTAGAAATTAGTCGATCGACTAAGTACAGCAGTCGATCGACTAATTTGTTTTTGGAGATGACAATTTTCTTCACTTTAGTCGATCGACCAGTGCAGATAGTCGATCGACTGCTTTTAGCTTTAGCCGAAAATTAGATTAGCTGATTCGGCCCATTGGTTTTAATAATTTCAGAATTTAGCATTTAAGCTTTGTAAAACAGAATAATTAGGGCATCTCTTTTACACTGTTAAACATCTTACGTTCCTTTGAGCAACTTTAGATCTAATAAATTGGAATCGATCTTTCTTCCTTTTCTTTTGGTATTGAATCTTTCTCCTTTAGTTTCAATTCCTTCTTCTTAATTCCTCTATCCTTGTTCTTTCTCTTTATTGTTTAATTTATAAGATTGTTAATTGTTCTTCCATCTTATTTCGTCATGTTTAATTCAATTCTTATTGATGTTGTAGTTAATTTCATTAGATCCAACATGAGTAGCTAATTCTTCTATGCTAGGATTTAGGGGAACTGCGGTTATGCGATGATATATTGTTAGATTATTAGTTAAATCATAATTATTGATTTGTTTTGTTAATCGTTGCTTTATTTGTTAGTAAATTGGTTAAATGCATGTGACTGATTTATTAGTTTGTTAAACCTTGACCTAGATCGTAAGATATGGAAATGGTAGAATTTGCAACGAACAATAGAATGCCCTAATTAGAGCGAAAGCTAAATTAGTAATTCTAGGGTGAATAGTAGACCGAAAGGAACTATTCCTTACCCTTCAGACCATGTTTATGTTAATCTTTTAATTCTATCATTGACCATCGTTGACTGTGGTAACCTGATATCCTAGTTATTTCTCTTATTATATTTTAATCCACTTTCTTCCTTTATTTCTTTTTTCTTTAAGGGGTTGTTTGGTATGGGATTTATAAGAAAGGGAAAGGGATTAAAACATCTTAATTCCCTTTGTTAATGTTTGTTTGGGTCATTTAATCATTCCCTTACCCCTCTCAATTCGCCCAAATCACTTTACACTCTTTCCCCCCACCCCCTAGGGTATCCCCTTTCCTTTCTTTTAGTCTCTCCAAGTTCCAACCATCCCAACATGCCCCATCATTACTACCACCTCCCCACCACCCCTCCCATCCCATGAACAACCCAAGGTCGCCACCTTAATGCCACCACGGTCACCACCCTTCTGCCAACATGGTCGCCGGCGAATCTCACCCACCTTTACCTCTTAAACCACCACTCCGACACCAAAACAACCAAAGAATTGTCAAGCTCCTCCCTGCTCCCCAAACCACTGGTGCACCGCCATCCACCGTAGTGTCCCAGCATATAGGCGACAACCTGACGCACTTGCTCCTCCATGTTAGCGGCGACGAGTTTGTGCCGCCACCCTCCCGCCGCCATAGTCGCCGGCGACGATTTTGTGTCATATGAGAGGTGATAATGCTCAGTGATGGTGGTGGTTTGTGTGATGGTCAGTGTCAATTGAAAAAGGGGGTCAAGGTTTGATGGTTATCTATTCCCTTTCCCAGTTTTACCAAACGACTATGGAGATTTAGGGTTAATCGATTCATTACCCTTCCTTACCCTTTCATCGTTTCATTCCCTTTCCCTTTCTTGTACCAAACTGCCCCTAATTCTCTTTCCTTCACTACTTTTAGTTTAGAAAACAAACAATCAAAACCCCCATTAGTTACTTAGACAGACTATTAATTAGCAAATAGAATTTCTTTAGTCTCCCTGTGGATACGATCCCGACTTCCCTTACTGCATTAGTTTAGGCCTGTTGGTTATCTTTGATTAGGTGTGCGATTTAGCCTGTCAACCGTTATTCTGCCTGTTTAAATGTGTATAACCCTTCCATGACAAAAATTTCAAAATCAAAATCATTTTTAAAACTGTAAAGCATTTTCAAAGGTAGCCGAAAGTAGCGCAAAATGAGTCGGAACTCTGTCCGAGTGTCTAGTCAAAATCCTTTTTCCACTTCGAGTCAACACTCCTACAACCACACTACGGTTGTCTAGGAAAAGAATTTCCAAACCAGTCATTTTCAAAACTCACTTAGACACAGTGGCACTCTCCCACTTCACAAATCGAGTCTTTTCGAGGAAGTGTGCTAGATTGGTCGATCGCATTTTGATTCGTCGTCGGTCTCTTGCCCAGTTTCCAAGATGTCATGAGCTAGCCAAGTAAATATTCGTGCATCAAGCCATAATGGTAATGATCAAATCCTAGCTGCGCTCATCCGTCTCCAAATAAGTCAAGACCAAGCTTATGCTCGTTCTCAATGCCATTGAAGGCCGAATTATTGCCATAGAAGCTAGGCTTCCTCCTGCGGCCATTCCAGATCCTAGTATGCATGATAACATTCCACCCATTATGGGAAAACCAGAAGTCAATCTCCAACCAGTTCTTACTAAAGCGGAAAAGCGACTCCAATACTTGGAGGAGCAACTAATGTACCTCAAAGGGGATGACATCTACAGGGAGAATAATTGTAAGTATGAAGCTGTAAGCACTCAGTTACCAACCAACTTCAACATTACTGACATCCCAAAATTCAAGGGGCATGAAAACCCTTTGAACCACATCCGTGCTTTCAAGGATTACATGTCTATCAAAGGCATCAAACCAGAGATGTTCCTAAGGATCTTTCCTTCGTCTCTCGACACCATTCCCAAGCAGTGGTTCTATTCCCTAGAACACAAGAAGATCGCAACATGGGATGATGCCGCAATCGAGTTCGCCAAACAGTACGCAGATAATGCTGGGAATCAAGTCAACATGCGCACTCTAGAGGTTCTTACCCAAAATGAGAAAGAAGGTTTCACCGACTTCCTAAGTAAGTGGAGGAAGACGAGCACACAGCTTATCGAACGCCCAGATGAAGCTACTCTTGTGGAAAAGTTCGTGAACAACTTGAAACCTGTTTATGCAAACCACTGGAGATACCATAACATAAAGTCTTTCAAAGACTTAATTGTGCTAGGAACAAGAATTGAAGACGACATCTGAAGAGGCTACTTGTTTTCACTATATTAACCTTTGTAATAGGACCATCCTAGTTCTTTTCGAGGTTTAAACAAAACTGAATAAATGAGCACCTCTTTTTGTTAGTCACTTGTTCTACATTTTACACTTAACTAGTGGAATAGATTTGAAATACTTTAGGTTGTATCTCTTTAGTGTAGACTCGACCTCTTAGAATAAGTCTCAACGAGGGCGTACATTTATCACCTTCTCCATATCTTGTGGTGTGAAAATTCCTTGATCGCCGTGTCTCTAAGTGACCGTTAGGTTTGGAGACCCCATCTTTCTACCCGATTCGTCAGATCCTATATGAGTACCAAAAAAACTGCATCCTATGCCAAACATTTTGATACCCCCACCAGAGGATCAAAACAATTTTTTAATGCAATAGTGCCTAAACTCTCACAAATTCAAAACCAAAACCAAAAAAAAAAATCCCAACAATCCCAAAGCAGAAGTTTCAAAGATTCAAAAATTCACAAGACGAGACAAACAAAAGTCGAATAAATCCAAATCCAAAAAAAAAGAAGAGAAGAAAATTCCAATCAAACAAGTTCAAATCAAAGCAACAAATCCAGTTAATCCAACAAAGTGTGAACAGACCAAAAACGGTCCAACGACGACTCCCACACAAAAACAGTCCAACAACGACTTCAAGCCAAAAACAGTCCAACGACGACTTTAAACCCCAAAAACATCCCAGCAAAAGTCTCGAGCATTTTCAAAAACGTACGAGACAAAACCAAAAAGAAAATCTCTCCAAAAAAAATCACAAAACAAAATCTCTGAAGTAGTCATCTTTTCACAAATTTCAGACGAATCGATTCCCAGTTACATTGTCTCCATGCCTTTTGAGACGATCCTTTCATTCATCTAGGTGAGTGAGAGAGATAACATCGATCTCAAGTGTCTTCTAACACCATTGAACCTCCCACTCCATTCCATTTCTTATCACCCTCGTTTAGCATCTAAGAATTCGACAAATGTACACTAAGCTTGTACGGTCACAAAAGTATTTTGTTTCTATAGTGTTAGTTTTGCGTAATTGGCAAAGCTCGTTACTATAAAAAAAGGTCAGAACTCATCCAAATTCTCAAGAACAAACAAAGTAACGCGCCTCGCGTAGCCCACGTGCCGCTCATGCGACTAGAAATAAAACCGGCCCCTAGCCAGTTAAGATTGAACGTCACTATGCTCTTACATTTTGACATTTGGATATCCTCATGTCATCTAAATCCTCAACTTCTAACCTTAGTGAGCATGAGCATGTGCCAAGATAGCTTAGACAATGATATCAACCTTGGATTTCATAATCCTCTTCGGGTTCAAGACACAAGTCGACATTGCCGCCAAATGAGCACACTTATTCAAGAAACTCGTTTCACTCCTCTTTCTTTCCACATTTTCAACAAATATAAATTTCTTTTACAAAACCGCGTTTTTAAAATCTTTCGTTTTGCGCCACCAACATGCAAACATGTAATTTGTGTGATTTCTATGTGATGTGATTTTCGGCTGCATGACGGCAAAACAGTCGTCTACCAAACCTGTTTTGTTTTCAAACTAACCTGCAGAGATAGAAAACATTCAGCAGCAGAAACACTCAGGCCATCAAATACAACCAAATGAGGCATGTACATCAAGCAGGGGGTTCTCGCCCAAGACAGAGTCAAAATCCAAATCTGGGTGCTCTCGCCCAGCCAAAGCCAAAGCCCAAAGCAAAAACCAAAGCCAAAGCCAAACGCAAACCCAAAGCTAAATCCAAATTCACAATCCAAAGCAAAGTCCAAAATCCAAAACTGGGGGCTCTCACCCAAGACAAAATCCAAAATGTGCAAAAACAAGCCAAAATGTACAAACCAACAGCAAAACAACAAAAACAAAACAACTAATCCTCATAACCAAGCCCAGCTAGAACATCGAGAGCGACAATCTCAGTGTCTCTGTCCTCTAGCTCCCTCAACAAACAGACTATCTCCTCCCAGGACTATGCTAGCTCGCGCTCCAAGACTCTCTACAAAGAAATGCCACATTTCAAATCACTTCTCCTCAAAATACAACAAAATGAACAAGGAACGAGGGGTTCATACATGTCAATCCCGGCCACCTACGAGTGTCTCAATGGCTGTAGCCCTCCGCCTATTTGCCACCCTCCATAACGTTACGTGCCGAGACAGTGCCAAGTGTATTCTTATGCAATAGGCAAATATGGAAAATTGTACTCCAGCACCTCGAGGTAAGCAGAGGGCTTGACGCCTGCTACCTCGATCTCCTACAGACATCGTAAGAAGACCCCTGGCTCTTATGTACCTCATCGCTAGTCATTTTAAGCAATCCTCAGCGATTTCAGCAACGTCAAGCAACCTAAAGCGATTTCAGCAACGTCAAGCAATCCTCAATGGTTTCAACACGTCAAGCAATCCTTAGCGAATTCATCATGTCAAGAAACCTCTTTCGATTTCAGCAAACGCCAAGCAATCCTTAACGGTTTCAGCACGTCAAGCAACTTTAAGCTATTTCAGCAACGTCAAGCAATCCTCAGCGATTTCAGCAACGTCAAACAATCCTTAGCGAATTCAAGCAATGCCAAGCAATTTTTCAAGCGGTTTCGAGCAACCCCCAACGGAGTTGCAGCTCTTGTTGCGCCCTTGCCCCAGTAGAGCTCTACTTAGGAGTTTGGTTATTACAAGTTTGTTGCTTGTGGGCCCAAATCCTTTCAATATATGTCTTTCTCCAACGAGAGTTCGCCTGAAGATAGACACATGAAGATTCTCACAACATGTCCCTTCAACGGCGGGAAGATTTTCACATACAACGACTGGCGAGCTTCATCACGCACCCACTCAACGGCTGGCGAGCCTCATTACGTACACTCTTTCCGCAGCATAATTCTACCTCAACATGTATTTTCCCAGCAAGAGTCCGCCCGAAGACAGATAAAGATAGATTCTCACACACGCTCTATTCCAACAAGAGTCCGCATGAAGACAGACGCGGGAAGATTTTCACAGCATGTCCTTTCAACGGCTGGCGAGCCTCACTACGCGCCTCTTTCACCAGCTGGCGAGCTTCACCACGCGCCCTTTCCCCAGCTGCCAATTCTCAGCGCCTGGCGAGCCTCATTACGCACCTTATGCCCAACGGTTAACAAGCTTCATCACGCGCCTTTTCAACGGCCGACAAGCTTCATCACGCGCCTTTTCAACGGCTGGCGAGCTTCACTACGTGCCCAATGCAACCGCTGGCGAGCCTCGCATCGCAACCTCATAAGAAGATTCTCATATATGACTCCGTCTTATGGCTGGCGAGCTTTTGTACGTAGTCTAATGGACTTTAAACGAACCTCCCCGACAGTCGACAGACTCTAAAATGTTCTCGACGACAGGTCCTTGGTTCAGACCCCTTGAACCGCCTCGCGTCGCCATAGTCGTCAGGTTGTATTTTTCGATTGAACTAATGACTATACTTTGACTTTTGCCTTGTCCAAGCCTCAGTCAAACTGAGGGCTCTGTAGATACCTCGAATCTACACTTTCCGCCAACCACTCAGTGATGATTGGGCCGCATGTTTGTTACGCGAAACGATTTATGACAATTCGTAAGTTTATCGTTAAATGATAGCTCAAACAGTTGTGTCTACCCCTTGGTCGTCATCTACGTACCGATACGGTCGTTTTGACAGTCATTAGAGTCATTTTGGAGTCCGGGTCAAAAACCGCTTCATTTTCTATTAACCGTCTTTTAAAACCGTGTCTGAACACTCGAGCATATTCCGGATATTTTAATATTTCAAAACTTATCATTTCTCGGTAAAATATATTCATATTTTATTTAGAAAAGAATTCGAAATCTACCGCAATTCCAATAAAGAAACGCGGAAATCTTTCTTTCAAAGTAGGAAACTGCTCGAGAAATGACGTAGCAGGAGCCGCGCCTCTTCCAAGAGTCGCAGTGCCTGCTGCGCCTCTTCCCCAGCTCTGTTTTCCTGTTTCCAGAATATTTTATAGATTTCTTTCCATGTTCGAGTTATTCAAAAAAATATCGGATTTCTCCTTATATAAGGAGAGGTTCGTGCACACTTTCAAGGCACGCGAATGTTACGCCCCTTCTTTCTCTCTCTTTGCATTCTAGACCTTGCTCTAAGCTATCGAAAACTACGTGCTTGATCAATCGACCACATAAATTCAGATCCTTCTGGGTACCTGTCACGTTTGCATTCGACCTACCAATTTGACCAACTCAACAATAATTAATTAACTTAATCAATCGTTCCTCTTACGAGGGCACTTTCTTTACATTCGAGTCGAGCTGTCGCTAAAACGTTAACTTTAGTTCATATCTCGTTTCGTCAACATGTAAGTCTGAGGGTGTTTAATCCCGTCTTTTGTATTTTATTTATTTTATCTAATGTAAGATTCATGTCGGATTTATGTCAAAATCGTTTTCAAACGTTTTCTTTAGTCTTTATTTTATATTATTTATTTATTTTGTCTTGACTTGAATCCCTAATAATCAATATTAGTGGGTTTTTGTCATTTATCAAATTTGTGTCTTTAGAGATTAGATTTGTTCATATCAAATCTCTAGATTCGTCTTTGATATAGTTAGGGTAATTAATATGACTTAAATCACTTAAATTTGACTTATAGATCCGTAATAAATCACCACCAAATACTAACTGTTTGCGATTCTGGCTTCACAGCTAGAACCCTGATAAGGGTAAAGTCGCGTCTCCTTAATCAAAGTAAACCTAAATCACAACTAACTAATAGTCAGCGGTAAGCAAGGTATCGAATCCACAAGGAGGCGGTAGTATTCTAATCTGTTAAACTAGGTTTGTCTCTTAAGTAACAATTTCTGGGTTTTGATTGTGGTTTCTAAACTAATAGCAATTAATAACAACAACTAAAGTAAACAATAACAACTAATAACAATAATAATAACAACTAATAATAAGCAATAACTAACTATAAGCAATAACAAACTAATAAGGTTGAAAACAATGAGATTAAAAGTCTAGGGTCTCAGGTTCACTAGGATTATTGTTCAGGGGTAAGGATGTAGCCAACTATCATGCAATAAAGTTATCTAAGGTCACAAGATCGGTCGATTCAATTATGCCCTTTAGATCTAAAATTTAACATGCGATCGCTATCATTAAACGAGTTCTATTCAATTATCGTAGCCTATCTTAGTCTTAACCCGGTCGGTGTCAATCCTAATTAGCGAGACTAGTTAATTAATCCTGGCCAGTAATCAAACAACTATAATTAAAACGATAATCAAACGATAACCATGCAATTGCAATTCAATTAATCAATCTACCCCTTCTAACAATCCTAGATCCCCTTTCAACCCTAGAAAGGAAATTAGCTACTCATAACGATATTAATAACAACAATAATAATTAAAGTAAACATGATTAACAATTATGAAAGGATGAACAAAGAATAATTAAGGAACTAGAAGGCAATTAAATTGAATAACGAAGAAAGATTGAAGAATACCGAATACAAGTTGAACTAAAGACAATCGTCTTTGATGAATCAAATCCGGAGGAAAAGTAAACTAATTAGGGTTTCTGAATTAAAGCCTAAAAGTATTCAAAAGCCTAAGGAAGCATATGAAAGTACGAAAGACGAGCTTTCTTTTTATAATACAAAAGATCTAATTAATTAGGTTAAACTTTAGGAAAAAAAAAGAAATCCGCCGAAATAAAGCTTGCTCGATCGAGCAAGGCACTTCTGCTCGATCGAGCAAGAGTCACACCGACTCGATCGAGCACAGGTACTATGCTCGGTCGAGCAAGCTCTCATTATAGCTTTTTTCTTCGACTTTTCTTCATTTCTCCTCCTTCTTCCACGATTTCCATGCATAACCTTCTACGATTCTACTCCACAATGCTCCATATCTACTCAAAAAGCTCCAAATGCATCCAATCTGCATTAAAACATAACAAAAGCGGCAGAATCTAAATTCTAGCTAAAATAGCATAGAAATAAGCAAGGAAAGACAGTAAATCGAGTTAAATGCATCTAAGGGAGGCATAAAATATGTATATAAATAATGATCATCAAACCCAACTCAGGAACAGACGCAAGGTCTGATGCCCCTCTTCCAGAGGACGCATGACCTGTTGCGCCTGTTCCGGACTGGTTTCTGTCTCTGATCTTCCTGGTTCGCTTTGACGTAGTTTAATTAGGTAATAAATCGACTATTATTCGTATTATCGCCGCTAGTCTGATTTATTTAGTTTTATTAATACCTTTATTTCAATTAATCTTTCAAACAAATTTTCGACATAGATTCCGCGATCGTTGTAATCAATTGTAATATTTCTTTTATAGTTCTATTTAATCATTGTATTGTATGATTCTTTGTATGATTTAATTACCTTTCACATGCCAATCAATCCTAAATCCTAGTTCGACCTAATTGAATGGTAAAACTACATGTACACCGACATAGTCTAAGTTCACATGTTAGGATTAAAACGTGGATGTTGCATTCCATGCATATAACCGACAACACATCGATAACAGAAGAGTTTCCCTAATAATTAGTAGAGGCCGTTATCAAGGCGGGCGGGATTAGGCGTTCGATCAAAAGAACTTCCTAATACGTACCCACACCCCTTACTCCAGATCTCTGTGAACATCCGTGTTCATTGGCATCCACGAGAGTCATTCTAGACATAGAATGCTAAGGGTAACGAGTTCTTAGTGTTCATGTCATCACTTTGTGTCTTGACATGACATAAAGTATTCGAACGGTTCCAACTTCTACAAAGTTGGTGGCGCCTCCACAAATGCGTGTTTTCACGCTTGTCCCTCGTTTCTCCATCTGTGGTGTCCTGTGCACCACAGTTTTGGAAAGGATCGTGAAACCCGTGTATCACAGTATCCTATATATTTTAAAAATGATGATGGTATTATATAGAAATTGAAAAATAAAGGGAATACCACGTAAAATCTCTATATATTAAAGCAACAAGCACATAGCATAGGTGTCGCTCTATGGTTAAAAGTCAATGCATATTTCAGAGAATATATTTCTAATGTACCCACGTTCATACCCATGTTCATAGATGAATTAATATTTTTGCTACCTGAATATTCTGCATATACACTTTGTTTGAGTACATAACTAGGTTTGTGACCCGTGAAATTCACGGGTTTGACTATTTTAGTTTTGTTGTTTTAGTCGTATTGTTAATATTTGTCCGAGCAATTAATTGATCAATTTCAAAAGATACTAGTTTTGTTGCCCGTGGAAATTTACGGGACTATTTATGATTTTGCCACTACTTTTTACTCTTTGATATACCTGATCTTCACTTATAATGGGTCAAGTATCCCCACTTGGATAGATAAGACAAGTCGAGGGAGTTACAAATGACTTCTCTTTTTCTACCCATCTGGGTATGCCCGTCATAAATAAGAATTTTTGTATACATTGTATATGATGTTCATACTCAAATTGCACACAAATTTGAGTATAGATTGCATAATGTTGGATTATTTCTCTTTTTTTTTAGAATGATAAATACCCTAATGTAAGCAACTTAAAACATATAGAAATAGAGGGTTTTTTATCTTCTCAATATTTTAATTCTCATATATCATATTTTTGATAATAGCATAGTTATGAAGTTTGATAAATGCTAGTCTTAGTATATCATCTATATCAATTTTACAGAAATCCTAAATTTAAATTTTAAATTTTTCCAAGAATGATATATTGAGTTGAATAGTAGCTTATTACAAATCTCATTGCAATCTTGTTATGTGTTATAAGACATGTACATTAAATAATATGACATGTAAAAAAAATCCTTAGTGAGAGAAAGTTAGAGAAATAAATCTCTACTTCAATTCTATGTCAGCCAACGCGGTTGGTCTCCCACCGGAGGCCAATCTGAATTCCAATCCAAAACAAATCGATCCTTCCGTAGAGACTGAATTCCCTCAAGTTGTTAAGACCTTTAAGAGGAAGAAATTCCATCTCTCAGAATTTCTAGCCAATAGCCAGAATGTAAATCAGGAAACGGAAATTCCAAATACATCGCAGAGGAGCTTCGCCATTCACCCCATACAAGTCTCAACGCCGACTGCACCAGCCCCCTCCTTTAGGGATATGGTACAGGGGAACTATATAGGTAACCCAGAAGAAGATATTACAGGCATAGAGGATCTCATGATAGAATCCGATGACGATACTTTGTCCGACTCTGAGTCTGAGGATGAAGCATGTCCAAGGATCCGGCTGACCAGAGACGAAAAAATTACTCTTAGGCGACCATGGAGACGTGCGATAATAATTAAGATGTTTAATAAAAAAAATAGGATATATATCATTGATGCGGGAATTACAAAGCAAATGGTCAATAAAAGGAAAAATCATCCTAACTGATCTGGGTTTCTCATACTATGTGGCTCCCTTCTCAACTAAGCAAGTTTATGAACATGTACTTGCAAAGGGACCTTGGATGATAGATGACCACTATTTGACTATCTGAAAATAGGTTCCAAATTTCGTACCTACGGACGAGAAAATCAAATATCTTACAGCTTGGGTTCAGATCCCAAATCTTCCAGTGGAGTATTTTAATAAAGGATTTATTAAAAGATAGGTTCTAAAATAGGAACGGTAATTCGAGTGGATAAAAATATGGCTTCGGCGGAAAGAGGGCAGTTTACTAGGATGAGTATTGAGGTAAACATCGATAAACCTTTATTGTCCAAATTTTGGATGAAGGGAAAGGTGTATCATATTCAATAAGAGGGCCTCCGCATGATATGCTACAATTGTGGCCGTGTAGGCCACTTGGTGGAGTCTTGCTTGTCTACCAGTAAAATTCCCAGAGACGAGGAACCAGTCACTAATGAAGGTCTAGATCGCACAACACTCGATCAAAGGGTAAGTACAGGGGAAGCCATAGAAAAGCACCCTGAAACCAACGCCAAGTTCGGAGAGTGGATGCTAGTGAAGAAACCGATAAGGAAAAGAACCCCTGTTTTGGGAAATAAGGATAATTTGCCAAAACTTTATATGACGACGGGCACAAGAGCTTTTAAGTTCGGTGAACACCAAGACAAGTCAGGCACGAGGTTTAGCTCGTTAATGAACGAAGAGCCTCGGCAAGGGTAAACGGTGGCGTCCTTAATCGTAGTTGACACTGATCAAGCTACTACGTCCAACGGAATAATTCAGAATGAGGAATTTCAAAATTTCCCTCCTAAGAGTTTAGGAAAATTCCATAATTCCTCAAATCGCTTCTTGAGTCGCTCCACCAAATCTGTCAAAAAAAAAATCCTTCCAAAAAATTCTCAACTTTCCAATAATATGGCTCTACAGGATATAACAAATTCCAATAAGAATCCTATATTACCCAATATACTTAATAGTATAAATAACCTACAAGATAATACTCCTAATAATAAGGCAAAAAATATTCAAGATAAAACGCAATATACGTCTGACATAGGAAAAGATATCACCCAAGATATCGTTGAATTAAACAGAGTCCAACCCCAAGCCAAGATTCAATCAATCTCAAAAGCCAGTAACATTGTCTTCTCGTCTGTAATAAGCAGTATCCAAAGTTCTAACAACAGTGTCGACCAGTCAACCAAACATGGCTCGATGCACTTCCTACCACGACCTCCTCCTACCCCAGCCGAAGTTCCTACCATCGCATCCACAATTTGCAATGATTCCCCCAGCGAGAAAGCTCAAGATGCATCCAGGGAAAGAGGTACCGACCCCATTCCTAGGGATAATGATCCAGGAGAGCCCATCCATGGACATCAAGATAGCTCGCTCCGACGAGACCCTAGCGGTACCAGAAGTGGAGATATCGATTCCATGGAGTATTAATCAATGCATCTCTCTAGTAAGTAGAGCTTATCTATCATCTTTAAATTATCTACCCGTTCATATGTCGGACAGAATACCGAATTTGTGTCGTAACCTTCCCCCAATCACTTGCTTAGTGTGGAATATTCAAGGGACTGGAAGTAGGGAAAAGATTAAAGCCCTTAAAGACGTCATTAAAACATATAGGCCTTCTGTGATAGCTCTCCTCGAAACTCATATGGGGGGGTGATCATGCTGAAAAAATTAAAGGGATTATTGGGTATAATGGTCATGCGAGGGTTAACGCAGCTGGTTTCGGTGGGGGTATTTGGATATATTGGAGAGACCATTTCGTTTCAGTTCAAGTCGTGGAAGAGCAAACTCAATTTATTACTTTAGAATTTTCTAGGCTATGGGATATCCCCTGGTTTTTCTCAGCCGTTTACGCGAGTCCAGATCCGTCAAATAGAAAGGTACTATAGAGGGAGTTAGAGTCCTTTGCCGAGACAAATAATTTTCCTTGGATGTTAGCGGGTGATTTCAACGAGCCTAGGTCATTAGCTGAACGACACGGCAGGAACGCTTCTATGGCCAGGAGATGTGAGCTCTTTAATAATTGGATCGAAAATTGCGACCTCATGGAACTAGCGTTCACGGGGTCGGCGCATACTTGGTCTAGAGGTTCATCTATTGCTACTCGTCAAAGTGGGAGGCTAGACAGAGCCTTGTGTAATACCGATTGGGGAACTATGTTTGAAAACGCGATGGTTAAACACCTCCCCGCCTACCAATCAGATCACTCGCCGCTATTGATTTCCCCTAATGGCTTCGCTCCTCTTAATTCGGTTCATAAACCGTTCAAATTTCAAGCAGCATGGCTGACGCATGAGAAATTTAGCGAGTTTGTCGAGTCTAATTGGCCTCATAATGGACCTTTCCCTAATCGTCTTGAAATACTCTCGGATAAACTGCAAGCCTGGAATTCGGAGGTCTTTGGTAATATTTTTTGCAAGAAGAAGACATTACTAGCCAGAATCGAAGGATGCCAGGCCAAGTTGTCCGTGGCTCGAGATCGAGGCCTTATTAAGCTCGAAGCTAAATTGAGAAAAGAATTGGATGAGGTACTAGAGCAGGAGGAAATTCTATGGTACCAAAAATCGAGAGTGAATTTTATCAAATATGGGGGCCGCAATACCGCCTTCTTTCATATTAGCACCCTCATTCGTAGATGGCAGAATAAGATTAATTCTCTCAAAAATGCGGATGGCTCTTGGATTGAAGATAGGGAATTAGTTAAGCAGCATGTAGTCGAGTATTTTAGGGACCTTTATTCTGAGAGGGACGAAGATGGGGGTAATAATACAGGAGTGCCTTATCACTTGTTCCAGGAATTTAATAACAAAGAATGGAGCTGGTTAACTAGACCGTATAGTGAAGCTGAAGTCGAGAACGTTATTCTTAACAAGCCTTCTTTGAAAGCACCAGGCCTCGGCGGCTTTCAGGCCATATTTTATCATAAACAATGGAAAGTAATAGAGAATTCATTTTGTGAAATGGTCATTAATGCACTCGAGTGTAAAGGCTTCCCGTCCGGCTTAAATGACACTCATATCGTACTAATTCCTAAGGTTACCGCTCCTGAAACAATATCTCAATTCTGACCAATAAGTCTATGTAATGTAGCTTATAAGGTTATTTGCAAGGTATTAGCAAAACGGATCAAGAAAGTTCTCCCTCAACTTATTTGAGATTCACAAAGTGGGTTTGTTCCGGGACGACAAATTACCGACAATATTGTGATCTTTCAAGAAGCTATTCACTCTATGCGCTATAAAAAAGGAAAAACCGTATTTATAGCGATAAAAATCGATTTGGAGAAGGCATATGACCTTCTTAAATGGAGTTTCATATATTCCACTTTGCAAGACATGTGCTTCCCCGCTCTCATTACTGATGCGGTTATGGAGTGTGTAGCTTCTACGAGGATGTGGATTCTATGGTATGGAGAACACACAACCCAGTTCACGTCGTCACGTGGAGTTCGACAAGGTGACCCCTTATCGTCTTATCTTTTTGTGATGTGTCTTGAGAAGCTACATCAATGTATTGAAATGGAAATTCGATCCGGGAAATGGCTGCCGTTCAAATTAAGTAAGGATGGACCTAGTCTAACCAATTTATTTTTTGCCGATGATATGGTTCTATTTGGGGAAGCAAATATCGAGCAAGCGGCTACGATCAAATATGTGCTAGACAACTTTTGCAGGGCCTCGGGGGAAAATGTGAGTCTATCTAAATCCCGAATTTTTTTTCCAGTAATACTTCGGAAGACTCCAGGGGTAATATATGTAGTATATTAAGTATTAGTGAAACAGAGGACCTTGGTACGTATCTCGGAATGCCTACTATTAATGGGCGTGTTACCAAGAATACCTTTGCACATCTAGAGGAGAAGGTTAACAGGAGACTAATGGGTTGGTCGACTAAGAGGCTGTCTCTCACAGGAAGAGCCACCTTGGCACAGTCCGTCCTCTCCTCAATATCTAATTATAGTTTGCAGTCAGCAAAGCTCCCTCGGTCAACTTGTGATGCGTTAGACAGAAAAGCCAGACGGTTCTTGTGGGTTGGAGACGAGAATAGAAAATCAATCCATCTCATTTCATGGGAAGTGGTCCAACGAGGAAAAGACCAAGGAGGACTCGGACTTATATCCACTAGAGACGCCAATGCCGCCTTCCTTACTAAGCTGGGATGGCGCCCTTAGCCGAACAGCATAGCCTTTGGTCTCGGATTTTAAGATTCAAGTACTGCATGGGACGTTGTGACTTGAATATGTTCCAGCCAAAACAACGGATGTCGAATGTTTGGGTCGGTATCTCGTCCCAGGCAAAGAATATCACTAAATGGTCATCAATTGTTATTGGTAATGATAGAACCACCTTATTTTGGGATCACCCATGGGTAGACGGTCACTGCCTCTCGGACAGTGCAATTTCACCGATTCCTCACAGCATTCTAGGAGCGACAGTCAGCGAAATCTTGTGCGAAATCTCGGGTTGGAAATGGGACCTATTTTCTAACTTTCTACCTCAGCTCGATCTCCAAAGAATTGCCTCTATAATACTCTTTCCGGACCCCGAGTTAGAGGATTCCCTCAGCTAGAAAGGTACGTCATCAAGTAAGTTTTCTATCAAATCAGCCTTGGGTTATTTACGGAATCCGGACGTGAACTTGGATCCGGAACCTCCAATTTGGCGTGTCATTTGGCGCCTCCCGGTTCAGCAACGGATCAGAATGTTTCTTTGGTTAGCTGCTCATGGTCGTCTTATGATAAACGTTAATAGAGTAAGACGGAATATGAGTGATGACCCCAAGTGTCCGAGGTGTGGTTTAGAGGAAGAAACAACGGATCACTTACTTCGATCTTGCCCGTGTTCTCGACATATATGGGACAGTATTGCGGATTTCATTCCGGTAGGAGCCTTTCAGCCGTCTCCAATCTCCTCTTGGTTGGCTAATAACGCGAGTAATAACATTAACAATGGTACGGATAAGTGGCCCACATTGTTCGTCATTACATGTTGGTGGATTTGGCGTTGGCGTAATAACATAGTCTTCGGCCGCCAAAACGAAATCCCGATTAATCCTCGCCAATTTATTTTGGATCAGCTGGAAACTACGAGGCGAGCACTTGATAAATTCGCAATACTTTCACCAACTCCGGCTACGGCTTCCAGGGAGGTATTTATCAGGTGGACACCGCCTCCACATGGTTGGATATTACTCAATACGGATGGGGCAGCCAAAGGTAACCCAGGTATCGCAGGATGTGGGGGGATTTCCAGAGACGAGACGGGAAATTTTATATCCGCGTACTATATCTCCGGTGGGGTTTGTTCATCTATGAAAGCCGAGATGAGAGCTCTCCTTATAGGGCTGGAACTTGCTAAAGAACAGGGTATCACAAGGCTGCTAATTCACATGGACAACCAGTCTTGCGTACGCCTAGTAGTGGAGGACCAATTAACTAGTAATAATCTCAAGTTTGTGGTTCGTAAATGCAAATATCTCATAGCATAAACAAGATGGGTGGCTAAAATTAGCCATATTTATAGATAAGCTAACAGAGTAAGCGATTGGCTAGCCAACCAGGGCGTACTTTCAAGTACATCTCCAACGATCCTAGAATCCCCATCGTCAGGCCTACGCTCTATCATTCAGGAAGATATTTTTGGGGTGGCATTGCCCCGCATGATCACTGATTAACTCGGGTTTACCCTCTTATTGTATCAAAAAAAAATATGACATGTATGCATAAATATTAGATACTAATGTACATTTCTATTATCCATTTGTCCAACTTGTTATTAAGATTGGGATCCTTGCAACTCCAATTTCATTCTATATGATGATTTTTCAAAGAGAAAATGATGAATAAAAAAACAAATACCAAAATAAAACTTACATTCGAAAGTTTTTGAAATACTAATTTTTTTATGAACCTAAAACCAATTAGTCATTTTGATGTAGAAATAGAGTGTAAGGTGTACGGTAAGTACGAGTGCCGATCTCGGGGACGGAGGGTGTTCAAAATGATCTATAAAAGTCTACTAAAGTTCTCGCTAGTCACAAGTGATTTGAGTTTGGATTTTTGACTAAACTAATAAAACAATAAGTAAAGACGATAAAAAACGATAAGAAGGTAAACTTAGGATGAGAAAATCGAATGTATATCAATAAAGGAAGAAACTAGGGTGAGTAGCTTCAATAGTAAAAGGATAAAATTAAAAATATATAAAGTGGTACCATAAAGTGGTCTCTCAATATAATTTAGTGAAAGACCATCTCTATAAAACTTTTGTAATCTGCCTATTACAACACATTTTTAGTGAATTTTTTTTATTAAAATTAAGTGTTAAACAGAATCTTGTAATTCAAGAGTGACATGCAAAAAGGAATACAAAATTATCACAATAACGAAAGCCGCGAATCTAATTGAATAAAATTGTCGTGTGAAAGAAACAATTTCGAAATATGTAAACTATTTCCTGGGATAGGGGGAGTACTTATTACTCCCTCCGTCTTTCAATGATGTTCCCACTTATTGAATTTATGTGAGAAGTATTTTAATATATTCGGAACATCAATAAGATATGGAGGGAGTATTGTATATGTTTTAACATAGTGATGATAACTTTTTGCTGATTTGTCTTTTTATATGATACATTTGTTTGGATATATTTCAAATAGAAAATGTAGTTTTAATAATATTAAGGTCTCTTTATTAAGTCTACAATTTACAAAATCCTAATGCAAGTGTATCGTAAACAAAAATCTAAAATATGAAGAGACTTTAAGACTGATTGATGTTTTAAAATATAAAACTAGTTTTTGTACCTGTGCAATGCACATGCCAGTTTTTTGTATTTTAGTTCATGTTGTATTGTTTATATATAATTGTTATTTTGGCGCGTTTGAAAATACTTGGCCTTATTTTTATCTGGAAAAGAAATAAAAGAATGGACATCTAAGTCTATTTCTTTATTGCATAACATACTTTTGATAAGATAAATATAAGGTATTGTAAACATGTAACATCTAAAACCAGTGGATAGTAATGATATTTTATCACTGAATTTTACATATAACTTAACGACTCAATGACTCACGTAATACACACATTATAATATTAATTTTGCACCTACTTTTCGCGTGAAGTTGTTTTTCTAATTATTTGTGTCATTTGCTAAATACGTGACTTATTACAATAATAAGGAACAATATACATACCACAGTTATACATTGTTGTTCAAATTTTTTGTTTATGAAATAAAATAAGCGGCCGATAAAAGTTTAAATTTTGTACATATACATCCTTTAACTTATACTGTCCATACTTAACCCCTTATTCTGGATTACCACACGCGAGTATCTCACATTAATGAAATTAGGAGAGAGTGGTAGTGCTACTCTCTCAAGCTCTTTTATCTTTTACCCATTTATCTTCACAATTTAACAACTATTAGTTTTATGGATAAGCAATTCTATACAAAAAAAACATGATTTATAGCGAAAGACCTAGTTAATATATTTTAACTATTATCAAGGAGGGACATGTGAATTATTTAAATAAAAATTTTAGAACCAATACGCATTCTGGAAATATAACGAAGAAACATAATTATATATCTATTTTTGTTCTTGGTGAACTCTTATGTTTTTTTTCCAACTATTCCGGTGAATTCCAAGGAAACATGATGCAACTTTTTAAAATGTCACATTTATGTTATAATAATAATAATGTACTTCGTGATACATATAAGATTATACTAGTTTAAGTTCCCGTAAAAATCACGGGACTTTTCGAGTTTTTTATTAATAGATATTAAAAAAAAATACTACTTTTTGTAGCGGTACATCCTCTATTAGTATTTTTTTTAGTTGTCATCCTCTATTATTTTCATTTGACTTTTTTACCCGAATAATATCGTTTTTGTTCGATATCTAAATGATATTTGTCTTAGTCTACAACTTTAAATGATTATACTATAAAAATAGTAAGTATGTAGGACTAACCATAGTTATATACTTATATTTTGATTGTTTGAAAATAAGAATTAAAAATATTTTTCACTCATTTTCTCTTAACCACTGTAACGTCGAATAATATAAGAACAATTTAAATGAGATTGTAATAGATAAAAACATCGATATCCATTCACCATTCTCACTTTACAAAAATCACAATTATAAGATATTTCACTATTGGGTAGTCAAAATACAAACAAAATATAATTTTACCTTTTTCTAACCGACTCATGAAAATATGAGAAAAACTTTACTTAGGTTGTTAATAATGTCAATCCTAAAAATTTCACGACCCATTGTCAATTAATGAATACATTAAAAACTTGCCAAAACATTGTATCAATATTAAAAATATACGAGACTAAAAAGTTAAGGTTAACAATAATCTGATCACTTCATCAACATTCACCATTGTGAAGAACGGACAACACGATACAAATGCTTGGATTTAACATAGAATTGTACCTCGTCATGTGTCATCTTATTAGTTACTCAATGTAGCTTTTTATGTTATTGTATATATATGTATAGATTACAAAGAGTTGGTAATGAAGATGTAATAATGGGCATCAATTAAAATATTTAATTTGAATTTTTTTTTTTGTATTTTGTTAAGGTATACAAAAAGGTAAGAGAAAATGAAAGTACAACAATTATGTAGGTTTCTTATTATTTATTGTTAATTATAAAAATGATATGTGGCAAGAAATTGAGAGGTGACACATGTCACTTCAATGGAGGCTCAACAAGCCTTTTTATATTATTGTAAGATTTGAGAGAAAAGTGAGATGGTATTATAAGGCCAAGAGTAAAATTCTAAGGCAACTTCAGTAATTATTATTAGTAGTAGAAAATGAGCAAAACTAACTACACGTTTTAAGGAATCACATAATAAAATATAGATTTGTGGATATACAGTTCCAAACATAGATGTTTCTTTTTTATTAATCGAAGTTATAATAAAAACAATACTATTGTACTTCGTATGAACTACTAGATTTTCTCATTAATGAGAAAAGAAAGTATACACAAATCATTTAAAAAACATTTATTCAAGAAATATTGTAGGTATATATTTGGTGTGAAATGAAAAAAATTATTTAAAAGGTTGAAAGCATTGGAAATCGAAACACGAATTGGAGAATGAGTATCGGTTTCTAACAAATTATCTTGGAAGATATTTACTCCTTTTATAGTAGTATTACAATGTTAAATTGACATCCTTGCATCATACTTCAATACTTTGACTAAGCAATTTGATTTGTAACCTGTTAGACAAAATTAAAACAGAAGAGAATTGTTACATTCGGCACTAAAGTGTATAAAAGAGTGAAAGACAATCGAGTACAAGTTACAAACTTTTGGCAATTGATACGTCAAGTTTAAAATATATAATGTATCTGCCAACACTTATTAGAGATTCATGCTACCATTTGATATTGCACTTACACCAATATAGAAAAAGAAAAGCCGACAAAAATGAAAAAGCCATTCAAATCAAACTAAAATATGTAAAGAAGATTCATACCCATAATAACAATTTGTAATTTGAAAACACAAAAATAATAAATAAGATTTTAATTAATTTAAGTGAAAATATAATTTAGTTATCTATGTATACTTCACATACCAGTTTTTTTGAATAAAATGAAATTTATGATTGTTATGTAGTGCTCAGGGAAAAGCAAAAAGGTTATCATTATATAAAGGTAATAAAGTTAAATAAATACGATAAATTAATAACAAATGTTATGAGAGGGAGATAAAAGATTTGCATCAATTTTTGTGTCTGTGTGTGTGTTTGTGATTTATAATTTTTTAAGAATTTTCTTTACTTATAAGCATGTGACAAATGACAATCGATAATGATTTTTTTTTATGGTACATGACTTAGTGAAATGTTTAGTGTTGCCTTTTTTATATAATATTATATAGATGTGACATGAAAGTATCGAACTATTTGAAAATTCAAATAGTGGGACACAATTAACTGTATTAATTAGTTGTACAGTTAATACCTTCGTAGTCCGATGTTTTTTTTACAAATTCTAGTACGAAAGTACGTGATTGTATTGACAATTCTTCTGTCTAACATTATCGTTATAAACTTGAAAATACAAAGATCAATATTCATATTAGTTAAACGTAATTGTATTTTAATATTATATTTTTCATTACTTCCTCTTAACTTAGAAAACAAATAATATATTTTAAAACTCAATTCTTCAATAAAAAAAATAAAACCTCAAAATTAAAATTTCACAATTCAATTTTTATTTTATTGTTGTTAATCAATTTACTCATAAGACAAAGATTAATGTTTGTTATTGTGACAACCCTCGATAAAGCGGAAATATAAAATAAACAAGCATGCATAAATGTTGCGGAAAATACGGAGTTTTAAAAACTTTTTACATGCGAGGTACGCGGAAAGTCAAACGAATAACAAAGTACAAATACTACAACGGGAGACATAGTGTTCAAAACGACACTGATTCTAGTAAACTAGAGTTAAGCGAAAATAGGTAAAACGTCTAAATCCGACGCCCGCTAGCGCACACGGTCTCACCCCAAATATATGCATCATCAATCAACATGTTCATTCATTAAACATGAATGCCACTGTCAGTGGGGAGTAACTCAGGGTTCTCTCAGGCATATCACATCAAAACGCACCTAAGCAAACATAAAATCATGTTCCATCATGCATACATACATATCATGCCGGATATAGGAATATCATTACAATAATAACAATATACAAGTGTATGATTCATCAATCATCATCATCATGAAAAACAAGAATCGGGAAAGACTCCCCTTGGCAACCATATGGAACACTAAGGGCTTACATCTCACCATTAGCGACATATACTTGAGAAGGGTAGGGACTCGACAATAAGACCAATCATAAGCATCCGGTAATCCAAGTATACAAGTCAACATATATTCAAACGTATAAGCAAATACACTCTCACGGTAAATGACACGCACTAGCATCTGTACTTAGCAAGTATGACCAACACGTCCACGGGATAAAGATTTCCCTGAACTGTATACGATAAACATCTCGTACACGAAAGACTCATTTCCTCCCGGTAGGACGCCGATAATAATACAGTCCTAGTCTAAACTTGGCCAGACTCTCGGGACAAAACGTGTACCCGATTCGACATGTGATGAACATTTTGCATCCAAGACTCGATCAACTCAAAGGACGTCAAGTACCCCAAATTCGGCTAAACTACGCGAAAGTGGCGGAAAGAGCACAAGTATTAAATTCCGGCTAAACTACGCGAAAGACAAGGTGAAAGTGAACAAGCGAGTACGCTACATGCAATGACACCACCTCTCAAGGATACGACATTTGACGCCCGGGTCGATCAACGCTATGCGTTCACCTCCCAACAACGTCGTCATATCCCCACTAACATATCAATAGAATGTATCTCTATCGCTCCGACATAAAGTCTAACGAGTATAAAGGTACGAGTTGGAAATGAGAGTTTAATAACAATCTATAGACATGACTCGACCAACTACTCAAGACATACATTACTCAAGTATGGGAAACATCTAAGAACCGTCACTAATCATGTGAGAAAGGCATGTGAAGTATAAAATAGTCTATACATGACTATACAATGTTAATACGTAAGCTTATAAAGTGAACAAACCATACGAAACAATACATGTGAAGATATGCGAGAGGAATGAAGAAGAAAGAGAGCAGGGGGTCCAGGCCGGTCAGGGTGGACCCGGTTGGGTGGCTGGCTGGGGGAATCCTAAACACCAACAACAACAATATAGGGGGCTCCCAGCCGGGTACCCGGCTGGAATTTTTTCCTTGTCCAATTTTCGTCAAAATCCCAATTTCACTTCAGGAGGTTCCCAGCCGGTTGGGTGGCCGGCGGCCAGTAGGCTGGTCGTGACTCCTTTTGTCCGAAAAACCCACAAAACACAAGTTTAAGCCAAATCCAATTACACCCATTTACATTTACCAACACAATTCATCACTAATTATCATTTAATTCAACATATGAGTAATAAACCATTCCATACAACATTGAAACATCATGAGACCAACATTTAAGGTATTAAACACAAGTTTAAGCAAAGGTAAGAGGGGTTTAACATCAACGCTACCAAGCTCCACAAGTTAAGACTTATGACATGAATTTCAACAAGTAATTTAAGTAATAGCCACAATCTTTACTAGCAACATAAAGAAATCATATTTTTATACAAAAATCTATCTTAAACACATAAACACACATAAGATGTGACACCGAGTAACCCGTCTACGTTACCTTGCTTCTTCACTCTTCAAGCTCTTCTTCGATAAGGAAATAATCTTTGTCCGGATTTTCTAGATCTCCTCCTAAAATAAAATTACAACCTTGAGATGAACTCAAGCTTTTAAGAAAAAGATGGAAAAAATGAAACTCTACAAGTAAGAGTCTTTCTTACCTTAAAAGAAAAAGAAAGAGGAAGGGGGAAGAATGAAGCAAGAATCAAGGAAAAAGAGTGAGAAATGGGGAAGTTATGTGAGTTTTAAGCTTGAAGCTTTATGAGAGAAAAATGGTGGTTTAGGGTTCTTGTGAGGGAGATGAAGTTGTGTTTGTTGCTGAAAAATGAGAGGTGATAGGTAGGTTTTGGGTTTGTTTTGATGGGTGAAGAATAATAAAGACCCATCATTCACCTAGGAACTTAATCAACTTGATTTTCCGAGTAGAACCCAAATATGTGTTCGGAATTGACGGAATATACACGGATTTAGCCCAACAATTAAAATTCTAATCTAAGACTAATTAATAATAATAAAATATTATTAAATTCTAATTACTAAAATCGTGGGTGTTACAATTATGCTCACACATTTATGTTTATTTACATTTAATGTTCCAAATTCTTTTACCTTTGTTTTAATAATAGATGGTGATGATGTGGCTTGCTAAATCCCTATTAAAAAGAAGAATGGTGTAATGTGGTGCATTGTCTTGCCTTTTAATTATAGATATAGATATAGATATAGATTAAAAAGAATAATGGTGTAATGTGGTGCATTGTCTTTTAATTATATATATATATATAGAGGTGGGTTCAAATGAGTCCCCTTACTATATTTGAGTCCTTGAGTCCTAATCTAAGCCCTTGGATTAGGAGGATGAGTGGCTAAGATTAAAACAAAATGAATGGTTAAGATGATGAGACACACCCAATCCCTTCCATTAAAACCCTAATATAAATACCCATTTTTACTCATTTCCTCTCATTTTCATATCCTCACTTCTCTTTCTACCCACTTCTCTCTCTTCCATCCACTAAAAAAAAACCCAAAAAAATGACCACCACCACTTCCCTACGGCACCACCACCACTTCCCCATGGCACCACCACCACTTCCCCACGGCACCGCCACCACTGCCCCACGGCACCGCCACCACTCACCCACGGCACCACCACAACTCACGACTACCACTTCCCCACAACACCGCCACCGCCACTTTCCTTCTTCCGTCTGTCAAACACCAACACCACCACCACTTTTGTCCTCCTTCCGCTGCCGCCGACCCCATGTCCTCCATCTGCCACCCTTGCCGCGGCCTCCGACCTTCGCATGCCGCCGCCGTCTCCTACCTCCCCCTGCCGTCGCCTCCTTCCGTCCATTCCGCCTCCTCTCATCTCCTTTTTCGTTTTTGGTGGTTTAAGTTAACTACCTCTATTTCCCCACCCCCAATAAGAAAAAAACTATCCCCCACCAAACCCATAGAAAAACTAGATCTGAAAAAAAAAAATTACCAACCACAAAAATCACCCATGCTTTTTTTATTTTTATTTTTTAGATTTCTTACGTTTTTTTATTTTTATTTAGATCTCGTGTTTTTATTATATATTTTTTTCTATATCTATTTTGTTTTTTTTCCAGATTTACTATTGTTTTTAGATATTGTTTTTTGTTTTTCATTTTTTCTTATGTTTTTTATTTAGATTTCTTGTGTTTTTTATTCAGATTTCATTTTTTATTTTTTATTATTGTTTTGTCATTATGTATTTTTTGTTTCTAGATCTATTTTATTTATTTTCAGATTCACATTTTTTTTTTTCGTTTTTCATTTTTTTTGAATTTCTTATGATTTTCTATTTTATTTTTATCTCGTTTTTTATTTTCTTTGTTATTGATTATTTTTAGATCTAAAATTCACAGTTATGTACTAAAGTTTCACTAGTATGTACTAAAGTTTCACTAGTATGTACTAAAGTTTCACTAGTATGTACTAAAGTTTCACTAGTACGTACTAAAGTTTCACTAGTACGTACTAAAGTTTCACTAGTACGGACTAAAGTTTCACTAGTACGGACTAAAGTTTCACTAGTACGGACTAAAGTTTCACTATTACGGACTAAAGTTTCACAAGTACGGACTAAAGTTTCACAAGTACGGACTAAAGTTTCACTAGTATGTACTAAAGTTTCACAATTATGGACTAAAGTTGCACTGGACTAAAGTTATCTTATTAAGGACTGAAGTTACTTAATTAATGATTATAGTTACATTAGTACGGACTGAAGTTACACTAGAAAAGACTAAAGTTACCTAAACATGAGCTACACTATAATTGACTAAAGTTACACAGTTAATAAATGAAGTTTCACTAATAAAGGTTAAAGTTACACTTATTAAAATATTAAAATTAAACTCATAAAAACTAAAATCACATAAATTTGTCTAAAAATTATATAAATTTAAATTTATATAGTCGAAATCACATTTTAATTTAAAGTTACAAAAATGATGGTTGAAGTTTCATTCTTAATGACTAAAGTTCGCCTCATAAAAAAACAAAAATCACATAAATTTGTCTTAAAATTACATAAATTCAAATTTATATACTCGAAATCACATTTTAGTTTAAAGTTACACAAATAATGGTTGAAGTTACACTTTTAATGACTAAAGTTACCCTCATAAAAAGGTAAAAATCACATAAACTTATCTTAAAGTTACATAAATTCAAATTTATATACTCGAAATCACATTTTATTTTGAAGTTACACAAATAATGGTTGAAGTTACACTTTTAATGACTAAAGTTACATCATTATGTACTCGTAATGTAGGTGAAAGTCATTAAAACCCACTCATTTGGTTCTAATCTTGTCCCTTCATTTTGTTCTAATCTTGTCCATTCATTTTTCTTTTAATCTTAGCCTTCCATCTTGTTCTAATCTTGTCCCTCCATCTCTTTCATCCAAAGGGCAAGATGAGGACTCATGGACTCAATTTTGAAGGTGAACTCATTATAACTTGACTCTATATATATATATATATATATTTATATATATATATATATATATATATAGAGAGAGAGAGGCAAGATCCGGTGAGTCCACCTATATTTTTGAGTCCATGATTCCAAATAACAGCCGTCGATCTTAAAAAAATAGAGGCCTGAGATGATGACACGCATGCGCCTAAACTAACCTAACAAATTTAGCTTCTTTCTCACGCTTCCCCCTTTATCTTTCTAAAAGTTTGACTGAACCATCAGTATTCTAAATCTCACTAAAATCTTGATAAAAACTCGCAGAGATCGTAATATTTCAACTCGATTTCAACTACTTTACAACTATATTGCATAATCTAAGTTGATTACTTTCCAAAATTGTTGTGGTAAATTCTATTTTCCTGTTTTTATTTATTTTATGCGATTTTAGTTGAATTCATGTATCATTACATTGATTTTGAATGTTGATATTGTTATAAATTATTGTTTCTATGGTGAATTAAAAGAATTTAGACAATATCGAGTGATTGAACATATTGTGGAGTGATTTTTGGTATATTCATCTTCTTGCTTTTAATTTCTATATATTTTACTCATACATGATTTCATACAGTTTTTGGTGATTTAATCGACCTATTCTTCAATTCATATCAATTATTGTAGTTGTAGTTGTTTATTTGATATTTTTTAGTTTAATCACGAAAATTAGGGTTTACTATTGTTTATTGTGAAAATTTGGGTTCTATATTATAAAATTCAATTTGTTTGAAAAATTAGTTGAGAAATTAATTGTAAGTGTTCAATTAATGAGTAATGAGGATATAGCTGTTGGTAATGATACTGAAAGTTAAAAGAATAAACAATCTTTGAAGATGTGATATTGTTTTTCAATGATTCTGATACTTTTGTTTGCATAATGTGATATTGAATACGAAGATTACTGGTACGTGATAAAATTAAGGTTTAACATAGTATAATTGTGAAAGTTAGGGTTTCATAATATAAAATTGAATTTGTTTAACAATATAGTTGAGAAATTGATCCTTAATGTTCACTTAAATAAGTAATGTCGATACATGTTCAATATGATAATGAAAAAAACCTCTGATACATTTATTTTTATGCTGTAATATTGAATCTGAAGATTAGTGCTACTTTCTAGATTAATCTGTTCACTACAATTGAATAATCTCACTAGATTCTCTCCAAAATCACACACGTGCATTTCGTTTTTCAAATCTTTATTTCTCTAATTTTTGTAGAATCTATATATGTACTATTATTCATGTTGATTTTGTTGAAATTATTGTATGTATGTTGAATTAGATGAAATAATAGGATTAGATCATAAATATCGTACTAATTGTTGAATGATTTGTGATACTTTCATGTTCTTGCTTTAAATTTGTAAATATCTTGGTTATAGATTATTTCGAACAATTTTAGTGATTATATAAGCATATCGAACTAATTATGTATCAGTGCATGCTTGTTACAAGAGCTGAAGATAAGATGATAATGATGGACAAGAGCTCAAGACACGTAAAAGACAATACAAGAGTGTTGCAAGTACTACGATTAAAGGTAGAGGTAGAGGAAGGAACTCAAATGACTACTAAGAAGATATTGATAGAAATTTTTTATTGAGAATGAATTGATGTAATGTTGGTAGGATAAGTAGTATAATGTATGTGGCATAAACTAGTATCGTTGCTGGTATTTTGTGATATTGTTTAAGAGTAATAATGATATTGTGTCTTGTATGTTGTGATATTGTTTCTTAAATATCTTATATGAATATAATCTGTATTACTGTGATATTGTTTTTGGTAAAGTGTGATATTGTTTAAGGTGAAGTGTGATATTCTTTGTTAATCTGTAGTACTTCATTATCAACAGGCTGAAAAACTCGACTATATAATTGTGATATTATTGTTACTGGCAAATGGCGATATTGTTAATTTCACTGTGTAATATTGTTAATGGCATAGTGTGATATTGTTAATCCGATTGTGTGATATTGTTAACCACATCATGCGATATTGTTTTCAATATCTCGTGATATTTATGAGGGTACATATTATTTATTTAAACTGTTATAAAATATAAGAAAAATGGCAAATCATGATATAAATATTATATTGTTACCGAGTTACTTCAATATTTTTGTGTAACAAGTCGTACTACCTTATCAAAGTTATAAGATAACATCGTTCTATAAAAAAAACAAGTATCATTGATAAAGTAGTTACTATTGTTTTGCAAAAGAATCCTAAAAAAGACAATAAAGTTTGTTATCTAGAAGTAACAGAGTGCCAACAGAAAATTGAAAAAGAATACAAAATTGTAAAAACTTGAAAAGATATCTAAGAATAAAGATTTTGTCTTTATAAAATTGACTACATATAAGATGATTTGCTCATGGATGATGTTCTATATGGCTACAAGAGATTCATTTTCTCCTTAATGTTGTACTATAACACTCTTCAGCATGCACGCCCAAAAGTCTTAATCAACCTCAACAAGCGAACAAATCTGTTGAAAGGAAAACAAATCATCATTTAATTATCATCTTTCGGACAAAATGAAATATAGAAATATAAAAATGGAAAATATAAATGAGTAAAGGACTCATTTGATCGAGAAAGTAAAAGAGTTCATAACAAAGAAGGAGGACATTTGGGCTAAAGTCATTATCTCTATCAAGACACTTTTGAGTGTACCATTAATTAGCAGGTTGTATGCATTGTGGAGTAAAAAACAAGTGTAACAAACTCATTATTTACAAGAGATTGAGGCAATCAGTTCTAGCACAAAAAAGTAGAATAAGTTACAATGTAGTTCAGACGGTGATATTGTTAAGCCTAACATGTGATACTATATACAAAATCATGTGTTACTAATTTATAAATTATTTAAACTATGTAATGTATAACAGTATATTTCAGACTGTGATAAATATGTGATATTGTTAAGAATAACGTGTGATACTAATTCACATTAATTAGGTAAATAATAACTGATATTTTACAAAACTTAATCAAAAACTCGAGTAAAACACACATATGAACAAAGTATAATAGATTACAATGTCGTTCAGACTGTGATATTGTTAAGTTTAACATGTGATACTAATTAAATTAAATTATTTGAACTATGTATGTATGACAACATATTTCACACTGTGATATTGTTAAGAATAGCGCGTGATACTAATTTACATTAGTTAGGTAAACAATAGCAAATATTTACAAAACATAATTAAAACTCAAGTAATGCACAGATCTGAACAAAAGTATGATTAATATTGATACTTTTAAGAATAGTGCGTGATACTATATTACATTAAAAAGGCAAACAATAGCATGTATTTACAAAAGAAAAAACAACAGAAAGATCACGTTGTATATAATAAAACAAGATAATAAAAGATAAAATATATGAAATAGGAAAATACACAAAATACGATGAATCGTAACAACACTGATAAAAGAAATCAAACAAAAATAACAATAACAATGACTAAATTAAACGTTAAAGGTGCATATAATTTAAAGAAACATTAACAATTTAGATCAAAAAGAAAAAAAGAGTGAAATTACCTGACATAGCAAAGTAATGAAGAAATCAGATTGTATTGCTTGATTGAGAAGAATCTAATTGATGGAGTAGAATGAGATCACCCAATAAAAAGTGACGAATAAAGTAGCAGATGGAGAACACGAACAAAAAAAAGGAAAACTGAGGTGAGAGGAGTTTAGAGAGAGAAACTGATTGAGAAATAATGAATCTTGTCTGAGAGGTAGGATATATATACAAACTTGTTAAATGACGAAAATGCCCCTACTATAACGCGTTGATCTCAACCATTAGATCTCTTTGATCTGACGGTTGAGATTAGGACTCACGGACTCAAAACTATAGGGTGGACTCACATGATCCTAATTATATATATATATATATATATATATATATATATATATATATATATATATAGTCAAGTTATAATGAGTCCACCTCCATAATTGAGTCCTTAAGTCCTAATACTAACCATTAGATTAAATGAAATGGATGGTTGTGATTAAATTAGAGATTTTTGTAATTAAATAGTGAAATTAGATATTAATTACATGCAGTCTGCTTTTTGTACTCCCAATACTGACAAATTCACAATAATTAGAATCTCATTGATTAGTGTTGTACGTGAAAACAAAAAAAATGCTTCATCTTCTCCTTTTTTTTCCCCGACTCACTCCATTTGATGAAACCATTTTCCGTTTGATGATTCAATTTTTTCCATTTAATCAACCTACTTCTCTCTCTAAAGTTAAACATCCATATCTTTTTTTTCTCTCAATTGAAGGCCGTCTTTCGTAGCCTTATGGCTGACATGCAGATTATACTGCTCAACAATGGTAATTTTTTGATTCTTAATTAAGATTTGTTATATTGTTTTTTTGTTACAATATAATCGTTTTATTGTTGACGAAACTGTGTATGGGTTACCAGGTTTAAATTTTTGCATCATGAACGATTATTATTAACTGGATAAATTTGATGATGAATGAATGTAGGTATAGATGATGATAAATTTCTTTTTGTATAAGCAACTGGTTTAAATTTCATAAATTGTAGATAGAGTTTTATAATTTGTAGTTAGAGTTTCATAATTCTATAAGTTTGTGTATTGGTTACCAGGTTTAAATTTTTGCATCATAAACGATTATTATTAACTGGATAAATTTGATGATGAATGAATGTAGGTATAGATGATAAATTTCTTTTTGTATAATTAACTGGTTGAAGTTTCATAATTTGTAGTTAGAGTTTTATAATTTGTAGTTAGAGTTTCATAATTCTATAAGTTTGTGTATGGGTTACCAGGTTTAAATTTTTGCATCATGAACGATTATTATTAACTGGATAAATTTGATGATGAATGAATGTAGGTATAAGTGATGATAAATTTCTTTTTGTATAAGCAACTGGTTGAAGTTTCATAATTTGCTGTTAGAGTTTCATAATTTGTAGTTAGAGTTCCATAATTTGTAGTTTCATAATTTGTAGTTAGAGTTTCATAATTTGTAGTTAGAGTTCCATAATTTGTAGTTTCATAATTTGTAGTTAGAGTTTCATAATTTGTAGTTAGAGTTACAACCTTTATTGATTAAAGTTACGTGAAGATGAATTATAGTTACATAAGTCAATGTTGAAATGAAAAGTCAGACTAGTTCAAGGTACAAAAATAAAAAGCTTCATTATAAAATGTTAAAGTTACATGTACAGGTTTTAAGTGAAAAAAAAACTTTAAAGTTTCATATCGATTAAAGTTTCATAATTTGTAGTTAGAGTTTCATAATGAGTAGTCAACACACAGGTCTATCCTTGTTTATCCTAAAGTTTCATAAATAGTAGTTAGAGTTTCATAATTTGTTGTTAGAGTTTCATAAACAGTAGTTAGAGTTACAGTTTAGACGACTCAACAGCAGTCAACAACACACTTCTATCCTTGATTATCTAAAGTTTCATTTACAGGTGACGATAATACATCATCAACTGAAGGTGAGGAGGGATTTTGTAGAAGGGTGGAGGAGGAATTCAAACCGTTCATCGGCATGGAGTTCGAAGATGTTGAGGAAGCTGTATCGTTTTACAAGGTTTATGCGCTTGCTTGCGGATTTGATGTCCGGCGTTACACGACGAAGAAGTGGCGCGACGGGACAATAAAGTCGAAGCTGCTGGTGTGCAATAGGGAGGGTTTTCCTTACAAGGCCGTTGTAAGGACAGACGACATAGTCGGATCGCAGGAAAGGAAAAGAAACATTAAGAGGATTGGTTGCAAAGCTAGGGTTAGGTTAGTTTCAAGAAAAGGTATTTTGATGATTGACCGCTTCCAAGAGGGACACAATCATGAACTAGTTTCAATACAGGCCAGAGAGTTTCAGAAGTTATCAAAAAACATATCGAAATATCACAAGGCAATGATCGTATCTAATTCAAGGGTGAGTTGCATTAATATATTATAGCATTTTGATTGTAATGTTTCGTAGTCATTTGCAGGACACATTGTTTTATTGTTATATCAGACATTGAAGGCTTAGAATTGACATTTATGGTAAAACGTCCTTTTTTGTGTTTTCATTGCAGCTAAAAATAGGAGCGACAAAGACTTACAGGATGTGTAAGGAGCATGTGAATGGGTTCGAGAATATTGGAGCTAGCTTAAACGACTTCAAAAATTTTCAAAGAGATGTAAAGTGTTTCATACATGAAAGGGATGGGCAGCTTTTCATTGATCATTTTAAGAGCATGGCCGAGACGCGGCCCGGCTTCTACTTTGATTATGAAGTTGACGAAGATAATAGCCTTTGTCGGGCTATTTGGGCAGACAGTGTTGCCAGGACAAATTACGAGGTATTTGGCGATGCAGTTTCATACGACCCCACCTACGCAACAAACAAATACTCTATGATTTTCACACCCTTCACAGGTGTGGACAATCATAAGAGATCCGTCACTTTTTGTGGCGCACTTATTGCAAATGAGAATTTTGAGTCTTTTAATTGGGTGTTCAAACGGTTTCTCATTGCAATGGGAGGTAAGGAACTAGAGTACTTAATTACCGATCAAGACCCGGGTATTATTAAATCATTCCCACTGGTTTTCAAGACAGCGAGGCACCGTTTTTGTATGTGGCATATTATGAATAAGGTAAATTCATTTGTTAATCTTTATTATTATTTTGTGTATGTTGTAGTTTTGCAATATTTTTCTTTTTACTTTAAGCATGTATATTGTAACTCTAAGTAGTTTTTATGAAACTCTAACACCAATTTAGAGTGTGTTGTTGACTGTTGTTGAGTCGTGTATACTGTAACTCTAACTAGTTTTTATGGAACTCTAATTACAATTTATGAAACTTTAGTCCATGTATTCTGTAACTCTATTTATTATTTATGAAACTGTTTTTGTATGTGGCTTATTATGAATAAGGTACCCAGCAAGTTTGGGACCGCGAGGAAGGACTACCCTGATTTCTTGAAGAAATTAAATAGTATCGTTTGGGACGAAGAACTAGAGAATTCCGACTTTGGTAGTAGATGGGTAGAAATCATGGAGGAACACGGAGTTGGAAAGGGGGATTGGTTTGAAGAAAGCTATGATAAAAGGAATCAGTGGGTGATGGCCCACTGCAGAGATCTTAAAATGGGGGCTGTCATGAGGACTACCCAAAGGTCGGAA
>JAIUZE010047706.1:0-25534 GCA_022085475.1 Heliosperma pusillum | reverse complement strand
TCACCTCACCGTCTCTTACCACGGCGACCTCAGCCTTATCCAATTCAAAGATGTGAGTTCTCATTTCTCCTTTCTCAATTGCATATTTTCATCTAGTTTTTTTTCAATTTGAGCATTTTAACTTGCTTAATTTCGTTGTTTAATGATCATTTCTTCGAAATTGGGATGATTTTTGATTGTTGAGATTATTCTGAGTTGTTTTGGAAGTAGGTTTGTTAATTAAGTGATGCTTCCAAGTTAAGATTGATTCTGAAATTATTTTTGCGAAACGATCAGCTTGATTATGGTGTACTTGTGTTAACTTTTGATTAGTTAGTGGAGTTTGTTATCTCTTTCTTTCGTCCTTTTTTAAAATGCAACCTCAAGTTTTGATCAATATCTTATCTTTTCGAGCTTATTTTTATTTTTTGAGCATTTTTTATGTGTGTTCAGTTACGTTTGCCGAGTATGGTGGAGCTGTGTATTGATTTCAGCATCGTCTCGAGGTGGTCTAAGTGCTGCCATTTCAACGACATGAGCAGAGGAGCAGTTTGTTGTTCACAGCTCCTACTTGTCGAAGGAGCACAGGGATTGGACTCGGTTTCAGCATTGCAATGAAGTGGAGCTATGATTATACTACTTCCCTGGTTATTTGAAAAAAATTGGATGTGAGGCTTAAACACATACTAATGTGACGGCATCTGACTGGGAGCTTCTTAGGATCTAATTTCTATTGTTATGGTATAATTCTGTTATTCTAATGATGCAAATGTATCAACAAGAATATTTGAAATGGGATTATATGAATTACGACATCTATTAGCTCAAAATGGTAGAGCATTGTGCTACGACACAAAGGTGTGGGTTTGACTCCTGCATAGACGACAAAATATAGAGCATAAAAATAAATAATTCAAAATATAGAGCATTATAGTGTTACTCTAGTGTTATTGTACTGTTACTATAGTGTTATTGTAGAGTTACTTTAGTGTTATTGTAGTGTTACTCTAGTATTGTTATTATTCTACTTTTACTTTGGTGTTACTCCACTGCTACAATAGTGTTGTTATAGAGTTACTCTAGTGTTTTTGTACTGTTACTCGGGTGTTACTCTACTATTACTATAATGTTACTCTAATGTTATTGTATTGTTATTATAGTGTTACTCTAGTGTTATTGTACTGTTACTATAGTGTTATTGTAGAGTTATTATAGTGTTATTTTAGTGTTACTCTAGTATGATTATTCTACTTTTACTTTGGTGTTACTCTACTGTTACTATAATGTTGTTATAGAGTTACTCTAGTGTTTTTGTATTGTTACTCGGGTGTTACTCTACTATTACTATGATGTAACTCTAGTGTTATTGTTTTGTTATTATAGTATTACTCTATTGTTATTGTACTGTTACTATAGTGTTATTGTAGAGTTACTTTAGTGTTATTGTATTATTCTTGTGTTATTGTGTGTTACCTTTGTGTTATTCTTGTGTTACTCTTGTATTACTCTTGTGTTACTCTTATGTTATTCTGTGTTACTCTTTTGTTATTGTATTATTCTTGTGTTATTGTGTGTTACTCTTGTGTTAATGTATTATTCTTGTGTTACTCTTGTGTTTCTCTTGTGTTACTCTTTTGTTAATCTTTTGTCATTCTGTGTTACTCATGTGTTATTGTATTATTCTTGTATTACTTTTGTCTTATTTTGTGTTATTCTTGTGTTATTCTATGTTACTCTTGTATCATTCTGTGTTATCTTAAGAAGAATCCAATTGGTCTCTTGTGAATTGTGATTGCATATTGATAACTAATATTTTAGTAGCATTTTATCTCCCATTTAATCTTTTATTTGACTCAATTTTGTGAGTTACAATCGATTAATAGCTCATACTATATGTCAATTAGTATTTAGTGGCTTTATTATAAGTATTGTGAATAATCATTATATTTTAGAGACTCGGAGTTGCTATCGTTTTTTTATATGTTGTTGGGAAATAAAGTGGAGGCGATTCAAGTAAGAAAACAAAAATACAACGTGATCTATGTTGAGCATTTGGGCCAAATAGTAAGAGGAAATCAAAGTAAAAATAATTGTCCAAATTTCACATCCACTAAAAGACCTCATTTGCCAAATAGCTTTTTCAATCATTAAACCCATGACCATTATCACTCTCCTTCATCTCGTTGAATCATAAAAAGTGTACACTCCAATTCAATACCAAACATCCACAATGGTTGTGCCCACAAGACTACTGTGATGCACTCAACAACAAGCTCGGCACCTATTATCGCCATCGACATCATCAACACTATACTGCGTATATGAGTACATATCATCAAGCCACTCATAAGCTACCACCATATAGCACCATCTGGTGCAATCAACCATGGCTTCATTCATTTTTCCTCAAATCAATTCGACCACCGTCCTATTACTCTGTCACGCATTCATCACGGCGACCTCCTCTGATTTTCTTCCCTCAGTAAACAAACAACAACAGTGATGGCGTCATTCCGAACCGGACATCGACAAAAATCACCTGACTCTTCACCGCCATGCTCCCACTTCGTGTACCATTACAACCCACCAGCCGCCAATCGATCACCGGGTGGTCTGAATTCGCCTTAATTCAATTAATCCGTACCTGCACTTTCAAATTCTAAGTAAACCGCACTACCTCCTTTCATGGTGACCAAGAAAACGACAACCGCTGGCAACAAGACGTACTAGCAATTCATGAATTTCATATACTGCTGTAATTCGATGCGCAAAATTCTTCTTTTTTTGGATACGTTTCTTCCATAAATTTGTTTGTGTTTTGCTTGGGTGTAAATAGAGAGGGGATTAAAAAGTGATTTCATTTAGGGTATTGATTTTCGCAGTACACATTTTACTCATCTCAGTATACAATTGACAATTTTAACCTTCTCATTTCCCCTCTCATTTTCCCTATCTAACTTCTCTCTAATTTATTCTCTCTAATTGCACATACGTACTAAGTGTACTACATTGATAAACATATTATATTTGAAAAAAAAAATCAATAATTATGTAGTACACTGCTGGTAGTAGTACATTGAAAAAAGCAACAAAAAAGCAAAATCAATCAGTGATTGATGGCGGCCATCATCAGCGCCTTAGGGGCCACCTTTCCAACACCACCACTACCGTCAGCCACGAGCATGGCGGCTAACCGTCAATAGTAGCCACCTAACTTCTCATCAGCTGTCGAACGAAATCCAGCAACACCATTTGATAGACTATGCCGCCGTCCTATCCAGGCCCACCATACCGCCGTCATATCCAGGCCCGCCATATTGTCGTTCTATCCAGGCCCGCCATATTGTCGTTCTATCCAGGCCCACCATACCGCCGCAAGACTTCTATACTGCAACTCGCTGATAATTAGGTTAGAATCGCCGAGTTTTTTTATAGTGCAACTCGCTTCTCTCACTGGCACTGACATCAACTGCCGGAGTCCGCCGCCGCCGTACGTCTGCCGCGAAGGAGTGGCTCGGGATAAAGATGGTGAAGTGTAACAGCCGGTAATGGCGGCGATAGACGACGTCATCACCATTTTTACACCCAAATGAAAAACAATAAAAAAATTAAAATATAAAAACTAGTCAATTTTATTGATATATAACTAACGAATCAAATACATACTCGTCATTTGAATAATCGTTCATACTTGAAATTTTTTTAATGGAATTTGAAGAAGGTTAAAGTGTAGAGAGAAGAGAGAGAGGAGGTAGGACAATTAGGTTTGATGTGTTTTTTGTGTGAAGGGTAGCAAATGGAAATTTTGCTGTAAAAAGTACTAAAATGAGTAAAAAATGTACTGCGAAAATAAACTCCGTTAATTTATCAGCCTTTCATTTTTTTGTACGGAGTAATCAATATATTTATGTTTGTTGTAATTGGTTTCTTAATCAATGTCAGCCGTCTATTTCCTCTTTTTTAATGGTTGAGATTTGTGAGTACCAACTCACCGTAAGAACCCAACTCACGAGATCCCGCCTCTAATAAAATATAAGAATAACTTAAACAATAACAATAACAATAATAACAATAATTATGATTATTATAATTATAATAATCATAATAATTATAATAATCATAATCATAATGGTAATGATAATGATAATGATAAATATTAATAGTTTTTATCATTATTCTTAATAATAATATTAGTAAATAGTAATAGTAGTATTAATATTAATATGATTGATTCTGATAGTCACAATATTCATTATAATAACAATAATTAGTGATAATAATAATAATAGTAATAATAGTAATAGTAATAGTACTAGTAGTAGGAGTAGGGGTTTAGATAGTTTCTTGGTTGACAATTAATTTCTTGTAAATTGTGTTTTGTGCTTAATAAAATTTGCGTTTTTTATGAATTAAAATAAAATAATAATAATAATAATAATAATTATATTATTTTTGTTAATACTATTATATTATTCTTATTACTACTAATATAATATAATAATAATAATAAATAATAAAATTAATATTAATAATATTGATAATAGTTGCTATTAATAGAATATTTCCTCCATTTCATAATAATTTTCGTAGTTCGAAATGCATAGTTTCCGAGACAACACTTCTACTCAATTTCTCTTCATTTATATTCATTTTTTTTTTCAATTTAAAAATATGTTTCCAAAATATTTTTTTTATAATGAATGTAAATATTTTTTGTTATAACGTCTTAGTTTATATATTTAACACTTATTTATGCTCAAAGTTATTAAAATTGATCCTAAAAGTCAAACGAGGGATAATTATGAATTGAAGGGGTATTAATTAGTTAATAATAATAATAAAAAAATAATATTAATATTAATATTAATAAAAACTTTTAAGTTTAAAATGAGTAGAACTGAAATGAGCTGATTTTTACTGGAGCTGAACTGAACTGAATGAAGCCAAGCTGAACCGAACTGAATGAAGCCGAGCTGAACTGAACTGAATAGAGCTGAGTTGAACTGAACTGAATAGAGCTGAGTTGAACTGAACTGTACTGAATGGAGCTGAACTGAACTGAACTAGCTGAACTGAATTGAATAGAGCTGAACTGAACTGAAATGAGCTGAAATTAAGCTGGAAAGAACAAGGCCTAAGTAGTATACTATCTTTTTTTTTTTCCTAAATTAACTATTTATTGAATGTAACTAAATTATTATAATAGTACTCCCTCCATACACTTATTTTCACCCCATTTGCTTTAATGCGACCTCCTAGACGACACTTTGATCGTATTTTTCGATGTTTATATGTTACTTTTTTTATTCTTGAATATTTTTTTCGTGAAAGATGTCATGAAAATAAGTGTAAATATTTTTGTTTTATAATCTAATATTTTTTATTCTGACCTCCTAAAAGCAAATGGGGTGAAAATATATGTGGATGTAGTATTAGAATAATTAAAATAATTTAAAATAATTTTCACATACTTATACTTTAGTCATACCATATTATCAACAATATAGTAGTAAAAAAATATAAAACTTATACTCCAATGAAAGCATTATATATTTTTTTTATATTGATGATCAAAAATTTCGTAATCTTGGAAAATCTTAAACCTATACTTTCCAAAAGCTGAAAAAGATGATGTTGACCAATAAAATTGCTCGAAAAAAGCCTCTTTATATATATACTACATTTAATGCCCGTGTGATGCACGGGTCTACATTAATGTCATTTTCTTAAATTTTCTATAACAGTTAACTTGTAGAAATAATCTTTTAAATTTGACCTTGTTCGTTTTAACTTATTGTGAAGTAATTTTGAAGTATGTATAAAGTTTGACCCTTAACTTATTAACTTTAAACGACAGAAAATTAACAAACATATAAATCAATTGTAGGAATATGAGGGGGATGGTGATTATTATAGTTTATCTAGTCACATATTATGTGAATTATTTGTGGGAAAGTATGTAAATTGGATTTTCTTTTGGGTTCATAAAAGTATGCAAATTATGATGCTATATTATTGTCAATTTCAATTGGAGCGACATGTCAATTTATTTTTTATGATAACTAAATCAATAAAAACAAAAAAAAATTGATTTATCATATCTAAACTTTCTTAAGAATTTAAAAGTCCGATTAGATGTTAATATTTATTAAATTAATATACATCAACTCTATCAAAAGTAGGAAGAATATTTTATTTTGTAGAAATTGTACAATATATATGATAAAATCATACATCAATAAGGGTATAGTGATATGCAACATGTAATATATAATTATAAATATATTATAGTATTATAATTAATCCTTCTATTGTACCGACAATGATAAGAATTCAATTTGTACTCCGTAATCCCTAAATTGCTTTAGGAGTATAATTGCCAAAAATACTCTAATCTCTAGCAAATTCGTGTATTTTATTTATGGCTTCTCGTGTATAATATAAACAAATGATAAATGAAGTGAAATATATAATCCAGTATAAATCTTAAATTTTAAAAGGTTATACTGTGTAGCGTACCGACTACCTTACAGCAACCGTTCTCTATACTATAGTGTATGAGTGAAAAGGATAATGATAAATACAACCCATAGGGTTGTAAATAAAAATTTACATTTCCTTAAGTATAGTTAAAATTAGAATTGGAATTTAGGGTAAAATTACGCGTATATTGATGTCATTAATGCTTATTTTAAGCTTTTTTTTTCTCTTTTGGACCCTTAAATACAACCCTTAGAGTTGTATATATCATTTTCCTTTTGTTTATTAATCACTCGTTAGTGTTACGTTATTCTCGTATAGAACTACTATAATTAATTTCCAAATCCCACCCCTATATATGCTGGATTCCAACTTCTATACCATGCAAATTGCAAATTGCAAATTGCAAATTGCAAATTGCAAATTGCAAATTGCAAATTGCAAATTGCAAATTGCAAATTGACTTAACTGCGCCTCATTTGAATAATTTTTGTGAGCTCCTGAATTGGTTAGATTGGTTATATGCATAAATATTTCGTACAATATCTCCATTAGCACTAATTAGTATATTTTGAATTTTTAACAGAGTACACTTTCACTTTGTTTACGACTCTTAAAAAAATTCTAGAAGGGTATAGCTCAATATATTGGTGTCCCAAACGTTAAAAACTTTGTTGTTTTATACGCTTAGGTCAATATATTGGTGTCCCAAACTATTTGATTTTCTTATTATACGCTTAGCTAGCTCAATAAATCATCAATAAAACAATACAAAAAATACTCTCTGTATCAATGAATTATTTCCGTATACTTTGCGTAAAGATCAAGATATAAATAAAGACGAAATACTGTAATATAATAAAAAGATAAAGTAAATAGTGAAAATTTTGTAAAGTAAGAAAGTTCAAATTATTTACTGAATCACCCAAATAAGAAAAGTGTAAAGCAATGATTGGACACAGCGAGTATCACTTTGCTTATCAAATCACCATGAATGTAAAATTAAAAAAAAAAGAAGAAAATATTAGTTTATTGTTCATTCGGTTATTGTAATATTTTGGTAGCTTTTTTTTCCATATGATAATATAGATAGATATTGAATTGATATTGATTAATATAGTTTTTGTGTAAATATTATTTTAATTTGATTTAGTTAAGAGTTTTATTTTAGTTGAAGAACTATTAGATGATGTAAAATTACGTATCTATCCTTAAACATTTGGCACAAAAAAGAAAATCAATATTCTATTTTCTTATTTTTTTTATTTTTTTTTATTATGGTGGCGTTGAGATTCAGCGCCACCGGGTGGTGCCCTATCGCCATCCTTTTTATAAATGGGTATTTTTTTTAGTGAGTCTACGCCAATTACTTCCACGTTTAACATACTTAATACACGTTTTTTTAATTTTAAACTATTTAGTTCATGTGTCCAATAATAGCGCATGCAATTATATATGATAATACGACCCGTGCGATTTATGCACGGGTTTAAAACTAGTTAAAGGGAGAGAAAGAGTTTGATCGCGTAAAATGAAAAGGGTAAAATGGGTAATTTTGTCCATGATTGAGTAAAACGCGTTCATGAAAGAGAATAGCCCCCCAAAAAATGAAGGATAGTTGTTCACAAATGAATAATATAATTATTTCTTTTTATGTACAATTAAGACCAATATATAGTTTAAGAATTAATGTTATAATTGTTCAAAGAAAATTGCTTATCCTAAACCATTATTTTCTTTTTTACTTTTTTTTTCACATACAACTTAAAACAAACAACTTATTTTTTACATCACAAATCTTGAAGATTCCTAAGAACTCTGTTACATACATCTTTCCCTTTGCTGCAAAGTATATTGGTAGACAATCAATCCATCATTCCTTGAAGAAGTAACCGTCTGCTTTGTTTCAAGCCTTAGTCATATTGCATTACATCTAGCCATTATTACAAACCACGTTATTAGTATGAACGTTCATATAGATTATAAGGTACTCTGGTTAACAATTATGTTTCTGCGAAAAAGTGAAATCGACACAAGATTAGGAGTACATACGTTTTCTCCAAGACGTTCTTCTTAGGCGATTAACTCTCAATGCGTCCGTGGTTGGCCCTGAACAAGGTAGTAAAAATCACTGACAAAAAATAAACAAGAAAATTAAGTAGATCGACAAACACAAGTGTAACATTACAATTAAAATTACAACTCACTTGTTAATGGACGAACTAAGTCTGGACAGTCTGTTCTTGGTCCATCGAGCGAGGCGTATGCAAAGACGTGGGATGGAAGGGGTGAACCTATTCTTTCGTCTTGTAATATTAGCTCACAACTCCAATATGAACGAGTCGTTTCTTGGAAAACTTTAATATCATCTACGGAAGATGCAAATTTGTGGACCCACATGTATCTTAGAGAAGTAAGATTAGTTACTGCAATCGCTAAGCCATACGCGATGAACCGACAATCCTTGATTTCAAGCTTTTCGAGGCTTGGGCATCCCGTAGAAAATGTAATTAAAGCCGTGTCTGTTGCACCAATACCACCTAGCATCAATGACTTTAAATTTTGACCGTATTGGCCGATGTAACTAAGACCAATATCGGTTAGGCCTACTTGTCCGAGTTTTAGGCCAAATCTTGTAAGGTTTATACAACCCTATACGAGGCCTCGGACGCCATTGTCAAGTGGGAAATTAGCACGTGTTCCATATGACAAGACGAAAATCATTCAGTTCTTTGAGATGTTCCCCTATATATGTCAATGTTTCGTTTGTCATATCATTTACATAGGCGGCAAGGTATTGTAACTCCGGACACCCCTCTGCAATAGCCATTAGGCCCCTTTGAGTGACAGCGCCTCTTCGATCTCGTCGTTCTTCAATCCGAAGTCTTTTCAGACTCTTACAACAATGTGCCACAACTTCTAGCCCATCATCGCCAATAACATTTGAAGTATGTTACAAAAATACCAAAACAATATTATCATAGCCCAGGTTATGATCAAAAACAAGATTATGAATATGGACAAAAGAAGTGAATCTTATAAGTACCTCCAAAATTTGTAAATTGGGACATCTAGATATGATGTCACAATGGCCTTGACGACAAAGTGACGCATTCCGTAAATCCAAGATTTGCAATGAATTTACAAACGAAAAGGCCATAGGGAGATGCATTCTTTTAAACGAATTTAGACCGACACTGGCCAATTGTGCCGGCATTGCAATATTCTCATAGCTCAGGTTCGCAGACACTAGAGCCCCGCAAAACTCCCTTAATTTCGGTGCCATGCCAAAGAAGTCTTGCAATTGTTTGATGTCGATTTTATGATTGACTTTCATGGAAGTCAGCGGACACTTTTTTGCAAGGAGGTGAAGATCTTTAATGTTGATATTCCGTAAAGATGTTTTATAGAAATTCAACGCCTCAAGAGTATTGTTATTATGTAAAGCTAATTGGTGAAGCCAATCTTCTTCATTTCTTTCCGTGATTTCACTACCTTCCAAATCAAGAATCCTCAATTTTCTAAAACACCAAACAAAATATTAACGAACAAGAATACGTCTAAATAATCAATTACTTCAAGTAAAGGCGGACACCAACGTGATTTGCAGGCTATTATGAGGGTTTACTTAAAAAAAAAAATACATACACTTAGGAATATTAATAAGAAAACGTTTTATCATAAGTAAATTGCAAAGCTTAATGCAATTCATTAGTAATAAAGAAGTTTTATCAATTTTTTAAATTGTCATTAATTGCTGAGTCATTAGTAAATTGTCAAGCGTATTAAACATCAGGAAACTAGTTAAAAAAACATGACAAAAAGTATACTCTTTTATGAACGTTCATCACTTCAGCTTATGAAAAAGAATGTTAACATAATGTAAATGAGATCATAAAAAATAACCTGCAAGACTGAGTAATAGCCTTTAAGCCCTTTGTGCTAAAACCCACGCAATTGTCTAGTTTAAGGCACGTCAAACGCGAACCTATAACCGTGGCAATTGTCTCGAGATCATGGCTTGTAACAAACCCTCTTCGAAAATGAATCGATTTAAGCTTAGGCATATTCGTGAAGATCTCGACCCACGGTGCCACATAACCACCCCAATCATCATGTATAAGATCAAACATAGCCGCTCTAGGCTTCCCCTTGAGTTTTAATGACTCAAGGTTAGGGAAGCGTTGCATGAAGCGTTCCGGCTTTATAACGTAGGATAAGGGGACAGTAACGTGACTTCGAGTTAACCTATCTAGGTTATACCATCCCTTAGAGACCAGAGACATTGTTACTCGGTCTTGTCCGTTTTTAATGTGCGGAAATACGCATTCTAAAATTTCGTCCGACATTGTGGTAGGGCGACGGGCCATTATTATTTGATTGAAAGACCAGATTTTTTTGGCTAAGTAGTTGTTGCTAATGGTGAGAAAGGCAGAAAATAAATCTTAGACTCCAACTGTTTTTTTTATTGAGGTCGATTAAATTTTTGTTTGTACTAAATTTGAGGCTAGTATTGGATTTTATAGTGGAGTAATTGCTAGAATTAATACACTACAAAAAAGTATTTCATTAGCGGCGGAATATTTGCGACGGACACAGATTCCGTAGCAAAAATTTTTATAGTGGAGTAATTGCTAGAATTAATATAATATGTAAATGTAAAGCAATTCCTTGTTTAGTTTTCAAACAAGTTTGTCCTAATTGTTGATTCCATGTTTAGTTTTCAAACTATTCCTTAGATTTATGTGTTAGCTTTGTATTACTTCTAACCTAGGGTGATTCCATGTTTAGTTTTTAAAACAAGTTTCTTCTTTTTTTGTTTTTTTGAAAGATAAATGAAGTACTATGGTTAGAAAATGGACCAATCTAGAAATTATTAATAATATAAAAATAGAGTAGTTATTTAGGCAAAGTGAGTACTATGGTCTATGTACTTAGTTTGTCATTTTACTTGAATTTAAAGATTATGCAAGTTTATCTGTTTCTCTTTCTATTCCATGTTTGTTATAAGGAAAAATTACAAATAACCACCACGTATTTGCGTATTTTTACAAATTACCACCACGTATTTGTGATTTTACAAATAACCCCCAAACTTCATGGTAAATTCACCAATCACCACCGTATTTTTACTCCGAGCATTAGTTTTCTTATTTCCGACTTGTTAATTGACGATTTACGCATACTTCCCATATTACCCTCATTTAATTACACCGTTTGTTTAATCGTAATCCTAAATCCAAAACATTAACATACCACTCTTCTTCCATATCCATTTCCCTAAATTCCCCAATCTACTCCGGATCCCAAATGATCAAATTCCTAAATCTTATAATCCCGAAATCAATCGATAAATTTCTTTCAATCCCTAAATCGTATATCCCTCTTCTTCCTTGGCGACTTCCCTGCGATAGTCATCTGCCAACCAAACTTGTAGTTATGAAGTTAAAGATCCCAAAATCGATTTAAGAAGTTGAACATCCGAAATCAAATCCCGAAATTAGATGCAAGGAAAAAGAGGAATGTGCGATTTAGGAAGAACGTAGCTTTTGAGCTTTGATTAATGATTATCGGTCTCGGACGCGGGGTTGCAGAAGTTGTTCGTGTGAGTTACGTTTCATGAAACCTCCATGGGTGTGTCGTCTGAGGTAGACGAAGGGCATTGGTATGTTCGTGTTATTTACACAGCAAATCCTAGATCGTGGCGCACGAACAAGCAATGGACATGTACACTTCATTAATGGCGCCTGAACCCAGAAGAAATACCTAGGTGCTTCATCACTGGCGCAAGAATCCAAAACAACCCAGAAATTGTTTGACGATTTTAAGGCATAAATAAATTTTGTACAACAATTTGTCCCCAATTTACACCACTTTTTCCAAAAATTCTACATTTACCACTAATTGAATTAAGCAAAACTACTTAACAACTGGAGTAGTATATAAACTACATCTATTGAAAATATAAATGTATGACGATATTTAATTTCTTTTTGTTGATTTTTGATGTTAAAGAAGAAAGATAAATTTTAGAGGTATGAGCAAAAGTCATAGTTGTTTCAGAAGAAGATATGACGAGGGAGATGGAGTTAGATGAAGGGGTCTAATTAAATGAGGGTAATTTGGGAAATTTGCGTAAATCGTAGCTTGACAAGTCGGGATATAAGAACAACTATTTGTAAATGAGGGTGTTATTTGTAAAAACGCAAATACGTGGTGGTAATTTGTAAAAATACGCAAATACATGATGGTTATTTGTAATTATTCCTAAATTTTATAAATATATAAAAAGTTCAAATAAATATTTTCTACTATATAAATATTACTATAAAACTTTTTATGTTAATATTTGGGTTAAAATATATAAATGTAACTCAATTTCACTTTTTATCAAAGCTAAGGGGGCAAATTACTACATTTGACTAGGGGTGCTAACGAGCCGAGCCGAGCCCGAGCTTGGCCTTGCTCGGCTTGTGCTCAAGAACCAAAACTCGAGCCGAGCCGATCTCGAGCTTACCCGAGCTTGAAAAAAATGTGCTCGTAAAAAAGCTTGCGAGCTTTAACGCGAGCTCGAGCCAAACTCGAGCTCAAATCGAGCCTATATATAATTGTTGATTTTTAATTTTTTTCTTCCAATATTTTCAATAACAAGACTCGAAAGATATAATGTAAAAAGATTTGGTAAATAAGTTAGAAATTTGATATATGTGATACAAATATATAATAATGATATAATATTTTTGTAAAGTATGAAGAAAATCTTCTCTAATCATACAAATTCAATCTGCTCGCGAGCTTTTTGAGCCGAGCCGGTGTTTGCTCGGCTTGACTCGTTAAGCTCTCGAGCCGAGCACGAGCCCCAGCCAAGCTCACACGAGCCGAGCTTTGTCTGAGCTTTGACCGAGCCGATCTCGAGTTGCTCGCGAGCAGTCTCGTCTCATTATCACCCACTTAAGGAATTTGATTTCACAATTGAGCAAATTTAAGAGCTAATTACCGCTTTTACGTATAATTATTAGGAACTTAGGTTCATAATGACTATTAACTATAATGATCTTAATATGATTTTTAAAACTTTGGGTGAGAATGTACCCGATAATTTTATATTTAAATAATTTTAATACTCTGTAACACAGCTAATTTTAAGAGATTCCAATAGGTAGTTGGGTAACAATGCAATAGCATACTTTTCTTGGTTGGGTGTTGTCCCAACAAGCTAACAATATAGGACGGTAGACGTGATAAAAATGTTTGGAGGGCTTATTGTGCCTTTTTTAATCAGTTGGTCTCTCTTGTGACGGTCACAAGCTTGTGACGGAATAAATGTGACCATTTTATGATAAAAAGTAATCATCCATAAAATGTTACCATTCGTATAATGGTTACATTTTCCATAAAAATGGTCACATTTGCTCCGTCACAAGCTTGTGACGAAAAGTGCCCATCACAAATGAAAATTTGTGTTTTTTAATAGAAGCTACTCGTATTAATTTGTTTCTCAATAAGTCTTGTAGTTATGATTGAAATATTACGAAATATATGTTTCTAGTCTGTAGAGGAATCTAATAACATTATACATTTTCAAATTATTGTGATAAGTAGAAAAGAATGGAGAGGGTTGGAATGTAGAATCGTTACATTTTACCAAAAAATGGCAACATTACCCTTTTTATTTTTCAGATAGAAATGATCCGTATAAAATAAAAATTTGTGTTTGTTGAAAGGTTCAGTCGTACTGCACCAGTTGGCGTGCAACCACGATGCGCCTTCCGAATGCACCGGAGTATGTATAATGTAGGTGGAATACTATCTACCTTCTCTTTCCAACCTTCTCTTCTACCTTTTCCTCTCACAACCGATCAAAATATTCTTTATTTTTGTTGATCCATTTGCCTTCCGACCTCACACGATATATGTTTGATTAATCGATTGTGAGAGGGTAAAAGAGAGAAGGTTGGCAGGAGAAGGTCCATAGCAACCCTCATAATGTAGATATTGCTTTTAAGACGGTCCACCGTCACTTTTCATTTTCACCTTTACTATAATTAGCGGCAAAAATAATTTTAAGTTAAGACGGTCTTAGACACGAATAGGTTAGGAATTAGTCATTAACTAGTTTAAAACCCGTGCAATACTTGCACGGTATATAGATTTTTTTCAATTAAACTATTTATATAAAATTAGTACTATATTAGGTATTCACATTTCTCATCATTGTATTATGCTCTGATAACAAAATTATGGAATTATAAATTAATGAAAAGAATTAAGTAATAAACTCAAATGTATTTTAATGAAAATATTTTTATATTATAAAAATAATGATTTCAATTTTTTTGTCACGAAACTAATATTATTGATTTACACTTTTGTTTTTATATGAAGTATGAGTCAATTATCTAATAATAGCATTAACAAAAATATCTAACAATTTAAAGTTTTATATTAGTTTTTTTTATTTTAATTAAAATATTATAGTTTAGAGATTAGTGAAATTAATATTATTTGATGAAAAGATTAATTTTAATGAAAATATATTATATAAAAATTATTAGTTTTCTTATTTAGCAAATGAGCTTAATTATCATTCCTTATTTAATAATATGCATTTTGGATTGAATTTTTTTTAAAACCACTTCATTCTTTTAATATTTAAAGGTTGGGGATAATAGTTTTTAAGCCTACTATACATTCATTTTAACCAGGCCCAAACATACCACAACTTAGTCCATCATATTTTTGTACCCATAAAAACATGAAAAAAACCCTAATCTTATATAGAAACTCACCTCACATTCTCAGTCTTTTACTCTAAACCAAATTGCCAATTTACCTCCCACCTACCAACTTACTTTTCCTCTAAAATGTAGATTACATCCATTCTTTTCCATTTACAACCCAACTCCCTCTATCATACCTACTCAAATATCCATTCATCATATACTTTTACATAATTTATCTTGTAAATCAAGTTTGTTTTGCTCCACCATGAATTTTTTTTTTGTGATTTTTCTAGTAATATTTTGATTTGGTACTTTGACATAAAATTTTTATGTAATATCTAAAATTAAAGAATTACATATCTTTTTTGTTATATTCTTTTTGTTAAAACAAAGCAACTATATTAATTTTTAAAATAATTTTCTAATTTCGTTAAATATTTGTATGGTTGCTTTGTAATTTCGTTAAATATTTTCGCAATCTTTCTTTTGTTATTTTTTTTCAAGTTGTAACTTTTGTTTTTGAAAATTGCTACCTTTCCTGGTACTTTTTTTTTAAAAAAAATTAATATGTGTCTTCTATATTATGCTGTTTTTATTTTATTTTTTATGTGACATGAATTTGTAATTTGCTTCATTTTTTATTCATTTTTTATTTGTAGTATTTACGCAAATAAAATGTACGGAGTATAATGTATGGTTTTATATTGAATTTAGAATGACTTAAACCATAAAAGATAAAAGAATATGAAGTATAAGAGGTAAATTATGATTTATGAAAGAGAGTAATTAATCTGATATGAGGTCCCTACATCACTACATGTGAAGAAAAAAAGTTTTCTTTTTTGCATTCCCTAAAAAGTAGGAGCCAATCAGAATCCTATAAAAACTTATGCTATAGTATATAATAGATTGGTGATGGATCATTGTGTAACGGCCTTATAATGGGAGACGATCATTTCCCATGTGAAAGTATAAAAGATAACTCATTTGTTATTATAGCATGAATAGTTATTTAAAAATGGTTACAATTTATGTTAGAAAAATTGTATTTCATTGTAATACGTTATATCCAACTTTTATGTATAAAACTTACAAAATACCAATCTATATAAATAGAATCTTCCAAAAAATAATCAATTTGTCATTTAATAGATAAAATATCTATTTTAATACATTCATCAACCGTCATATCCAATCTATACATATACTGCCTTACAATAAAATCATCAAAAAATGCAAATTAAATAAAGCATAAAGCTTAGCCTTTTTCTATGACAACAAATACGAACTTTTCTAAGATTTATTAAATGTATACTATGTAGAAATTTTCTTAAAAGTTTTTTATATTGCGTTTCTTTAAAGTAATAATGATTCTACTAAGCAATATCCATTCAATAATATATTGTGATTTTGTGTTGTATATCTTGTACATTATCTCGTAATTTTATAACATTAATATTCATTTTCATGTATTTTTTAGGTGTATGGTGAGAATATTGTGATGAGAATTTTTTGTGATAGAAATGATTATCGAATCAATAATATATATATATATATATATATCGAGAACTGTCAGGATCCGGTGAGAACTACTAGTATAATGAGAACTGTGAGAACCACTCACAGCCCTTAGATCTAATAATATTAGACTGCTGAGATTAACTAACTATACTTTCAATCTAACGCGCACCCCCAAACCTTTCAATCTCATTCATTTTCCAAAAAAATTTTCTCACTCAAAATTCTTTCTCTCTCTTCGACATCAGTTCATCTAACCCCCAAACCCTTCTCTCTCCCGTTCGATCGTCACATAAAGGACGATCAAACACTTCGACGATCAAGCACTTCGACGATTAAACTGTTAAAAGCTTCTCCATCCATGGATACTGTTAATTCGAGGTAAACATTCGAAATTCATGATTAAATTTTGTGAAATTAGGGTTTATATTGTTATCTGATTGTAATTTTTTTTAGTTTTTCGATTAAATTAGTTGAATTAATGGTTTTATTATTGGGCTAAACTGGTAATTATTATTATGTTTGTGAAATTAGGGTTTGGTGAATTATATTGGGTCAATTGAGAAATTATGGTTGTTGATTATGATAATTATGATAATTATGTGCATCTAATTTGTATTAGGTGCATCAAAATCTGGGTTTTATCAATGTAGTAATTTTACCTGTCTTTTTTACTATGATGAAATCTATTTTTTTGTTGAGTAAAATTTGCATTGATAAATTGAGGAAATATTCACATGTCAGACTTCAGAGATTGCTTGTAATCTATGAGATTAATCTTCCAATTCCTGAGCAATTTTAATTTTAATTTATTTTCCCTGATTTATTATTAACTCTTTTTTCCTAAATTCGTGATTATTGTTTTAGTTTGAATCTGGGTTTTATCAATGTAGTAATTTTCTGATATGCATCAAAATCGTTCATTATTTAATTTTTGATGTTTCTTGTTGTAGGAATGTGAGTGACATTGTATCATATACTTCTTCAAATGTAATTACAAGTCAAGTAGTGATTGTAGAAGCTAATGTATCTCAATCCGTATCTGAAATATCTGCAATTGCAGTTGAGGTTCCTGTACCTGTGACTTCTGATGTTATTCAAGGTACAATTTTGTTCTACCTCATTAGTTTTTTCATATTTCATGCATGTACTGGGTTTTTTCATGCACATGAGTCGTTTTTCCATGCACCTATACGTCAAGTGTTAAGAAAACTGAGCTATACATGTGTTGTATATCTGTAATTCATCTTCTTATGTATCCCTCATCTTTTTAATTCTACTTTATTTCATCACATATGCAGACAACGTAGTAGAGGAATTAGTAGATGAAGAGGTGGCAGAAGGTTCTTCAAGCAACAGGAATCGTACTTTTGATTGTCCTATCCATCTTAAGCCTAGTATTGGTATGGTATTTGATAAGCTTGAACTTGGTATTGGGTTTTATGAAGCATATGCAAAAGAATGTGGATTTGTGTCTAGATTAAGATCACAAAAGGTTTCTAAGGATGTTGTCACGCATAAAGCATGTTTGTGTAATAAGGCTGGAGAATGTGAAGCAAAAGGAACAAAACAACGGAGGCAAAGAACTAGGATTTCGTGTCCTGCTAGGGTTAACTTTAAGCGAATTCCTAGTGGTCAATACCAAATATATGCTTTTGTTGAAGGTCATAATCATATGCCACAAACACCATTAACAATGGTACATTTGACGCAAACGAGAGAATTGAATATAGTTCATAAAAAATTCATAGTTGACAACGCAAAAGTCAACCAAGGACCAGTTAGGACCTTTAGGATGTTTAAGGAGTACGTTAGAGGTTATAAGAATGTGGGTGCGTCATTGGAAGACTTTAAAAATTATTCCAGAGATATACAGAAGTATTTAGCAGAAGGTGATGCTCAAATGCTCATTGAGCATTTTATGAAAATAAAACACATGTGTCCGTCGTTTTACTTCGATTTTGAGGTAGAATCTAAAGGTAGATTGTCACATATTTTTTGGGCTGACCCTATTAGTATAAAAAATTATTTGTTATTTGGGGACATGACATCCTTTGACACTACCTTTAGGAAAAATACTTATAGAATGATCTTTGCCTCTTTCACTGGGGTGGATCATCATAAGAGGTGTGTTACCTTTGGGGCAGGACTTCTTATTAATGAGGGGAAGGAGTCATTTCGTTGGTTATTTACGAAATTCCTAGAAGCTATGGGGGGTCGTCATCCAGTTTGTATGATAACTGATGAAGACGGGGGATAGAAGAAGGAATGAAGATAGTCTTTAAAGATAAGGTGCAACATAGATATTGCATGTGGCACATATTGAAGAAGTTGCCTGAGAAGGTAGGGCATACAATATGTAAAGAAACTAGCTTTCTGAAAGAGATAAACTCATGTGTTTGGGGTGAAGATGTGGAGCCGAATGAATTTGAGGAAAGGTGGAATACAATTGTGGAATCTCATGGGTTGTCAGATAATGGGTGGCTTGAGGAGAAGTATGGTATGAGAAAGTTGTGGGTTCCAGCTTACTTTCGTGACTTGTTTTTAGGAGGTCTGATGAGAACAACCTCTAGGTCGGAGTCAGAAAATAATTTCTTTAGCAACTTCACTAATCCAAATTTGACCCTTGTTGAGTTTTGGATGAGATTTGAGAGTGCAATGGATTCACAAAGATGGACTCAATCGAAACTGATTGCACAATCAAAGAACTCGTCCCCTTCGTTGTGTACTCCACTAGCCATAGAAAAGCATGCAGCAGAATTCTACACTCCAAAAATTTTCTTTGAGTTTCAGGAGGAATTAAAAGCAGCATGCTTTGCATGTGGTGTTGAGGATATACAAAAAGATCCGGAACATGCAATTCAATACATCTCTATCATAGATCGAGAAAGGGATAAAGTGTATGTGGTTGGGTTAAAGACGGATGAATCAAAAATTGTGTGCACTTGCAAGAAGTTTGAAAGGCATGGAATACTTTGTAGACATGCTCTGTGTGTCCTTAGAGAACGAGGGTTTAAGAAAGTTCCAAGTGAATATTTAATTAATAGGTGGAGCAAACTAGCAACGTGCAAGCCCATATTCAGTTCTGATGGGCAGTTGCTCACTGATTGTAGATCAGTTGAGGTACAGAAAAACAAAGTCAGTGAATTGTGGTCAGAATTGTTCACTTGCGTGTCGGTAGTTGAACAAAGTCCTGTTTATTGTGATGAGTTGTTGGGCATGCTACGTGAGTTCAAAGAAAGGGTACTTGCGGTAACAAGTGTCATTGATGATAGTGGTAATAGTGGTATTGGAAAGAAAATGGACAAGAATGCTGAAATTGGAATGCTTTTGGGAACAAGTCTTCCTAGTGAAATTAAAGTTTTGCCTCCAAGACAATGCAAAAACAAAGGCTCCGGGAAACGATTGATCTCGCAAAGAGAAAAGGCTGGGGAAGTAAGCAAGAGACCGCTAAGAAGATGCAAGGCTTGTGGGGAGATTGTGAACCATGACAGTAGGAATTGTGACAAAAAGACCACCGACGATGAGTAGAGTAAGTTTTCTCTTATATTAGCGTAAGTTTTCTATTATTAGCACATGTTTTCCCTCAAGTTTTTTTATCTCTCCTGAAACTATACTTGTGTCGCTTGGCAGTTTTGCAAATTTGATTAATGAAACAATGTTTGGACTTGTGCAGTTAAGCAGGGGACTTGCACTGCTGGACCATACTTGAAGAATATCATTCGAGAAGCATACTTGAAGAACTTGAAGAATATCATTTGAGAAGCATACTTGAAGATTTTTTTAATTTGACAGTAGCATGTATAACCATTTTAGGACTTTTTTATTTGAAATTTTGTATTTGGACTTTTATTTGAACTTTTATTGTTGAACTTTTTTATTTTATAGAATTTCGACTTGTGAAGCCTTCAAAAATCACTTGAGAATGGACTCACTAAAGTCCACTTGAATAATGGTCCTCTTATCCTATGACCATGTTTGGACTCGAATATTACGTATTTCATGCACGTAGGAGGTTTTTTCATGCACATAGACTAATTTTTAATGCATGTAAAAGGCAATTATTTGAGGAACTTGAGAAATAGGATTAATTTATGTAGGGAACAATTAACTAAAAGTGATTAATTGATGAAGCTTGGGCTATATTAATACACAAATTGTTTGACTATTTGATTTGTGCCACGAAGATGTTTGGATTGATGGCATGAATAGAATGAAAACTCATAATTGTTTTGACACAGGCCAGGTCCCAAAGATAACGTATTTCGTGCATGTACAAGGTTGTTTCATGCACATATACTATTTTTTAATGCACTCATACGACAATTATTAAGGAACTTGAAAAATTTGATGAAATGATGTAGGGAAACTTAAAGTACTTAATTTGTGCTTATTTCAATTTGGGCTTTGTCCCATATTAATATTAGTCTTTTAGACAATCAGAGTTTTTTTTTAGAAAAGACGACTGATAATAAATAGCTTAATTTGCTTTACAATTATTATTCATCAAGTTACCTAATTCTGGAACAATTTTGAGAACTGTTTTCCGCTTGTCTAGACGAGATGGTCATATTTTATATTTCGAGTACTGGTTTACGCTAATCATAAATGTCTTGACATAGGCCAGTTCCCAAAGATAACATATTTTATGCATGTGGAAGGTTGTTTCATGCACATACACTGTTTTTTAATGCATGTATAAGGCAATAATTTCATAACTGATGCCCTAGTACAACTGTTTAAATAGATCCTATAAGTTATATGTCTTTACCACCTAAACTTACCGATATCTTTAACAGATCCTATGGTCAATAATTACACTAACTGTACCACCCAAACATACAGAAATCTACAACTTTACTCCAGCCAAATCTTGCAAGGTTCAATGCCTAGGTTCTGTGCTACTCCCTTCGATAATCAAGTGTTTATAAAATAATGCCTAGTCGAAAACCTACAAAAAGTAAAAGCGGGGGAAATATTGTTACGTTTAGGCCACTCCTTAGATTGAAAATAAACGAAAGAAAATTGAAAATTATGAATTCAAAAGTTATTGATATTACCTTTCTCTTGTTTTGCTCCCATTTCATAATTTCAAGAAGCATACTCTCACCATATTCATCCAAATCCTGCATATATATTTTTGTGAACAATATTAAAAGTGCTGCAATAAAAAATGCTCAATAATGTTCAACTAATATAACTTAGTTTAGACATCCTTACCTCGTAACAAGTCTCATCTATCCATGATGCTTGAAAACGCAAGTTTTCAAGCCACTTCAGCAGATAGACTCCGCATGCATACCTATGAAAGTTGTTAAACATTTAAATATGGTTTGTATCTATCAAATATATTAAGATGAGTAATATAATTTAAGCATAATTTAAGTACGTAAGGTACCCATTCTTTTGTTGAGGAACATTCACAATCTCCCACTCAAAAGTTTTTATCTGCAGCAGTCTTTTGTAACCCGGACGGTCTCTTGCGATGATCTCCAAAGCAGGCAATAGCTATACAAAAACATTCAGATTATATAATCGACTCCAACAAAGTTTTGGTAACAGGGAATGTGACACAAGAAGAAGTTGTTGTGACAGTTATCCATAAAATAAACGTAATAATGACATATTTCTCGCTGCTGAGATAAGCGATTTAAAAAAATATCAGGTCAATCCAACACACGAGCACATGATCATTCAGCGAGTTAGGCATAAAATCATACCGTATCAACCAAAAATGTACGTCTTGCATCAGGGCGCCGTGGCAATCTGGAGTCAAGTATGAAATTTTTCCTTTTATGAAAGTCCGAAACACAAGCAAACCAATGTTCTTTGTTCACGCAGAAAGGAAAGAACGCCTGAAATATTTACAAAACATGGGGAAATGAAATTGATACAATAAAAACCATCATGATACACAATCATTAGTAGTTACTAAGTAATCTGTGATAATTATTTATTTACCAGTTGGGCTTTGGCTAAATTTTGGGGCAAATAGTCAAGCTTAATGTATTGGCTTCGAAAACCGTCTTTAGAAACAACATCCTGAAAGGTGCGAGCGAGCCTTTGTCAAAAATCTTGGTAATTCCAAGAACAATCATTAGTAGTTACTAAGGAATATGAATACATACCTTCATTATTGTCGGAAAGTACACAACACCTGGTTTTTCGAGTGTTGTACGAAGACCAACAAGATCAATAACCATATCCACCACCCAACTCCCTCGTAGCAAAGTCTGCATTGCTTCTTGGGTAACTTCCAACCATTCCGTTGCAACAACAACATCACTAATAACGCAAATATTGTAATTAGATCCACTCAAAACAAATAAATGCAAAAAAAATAATTATATTTTAAAAAATGCTTTATGGTCAATTATAACTTACTTCTTATTCGCCACATTTGTCTTAATAAAATTCATCAACTGTGCATCTGTATAGCATTACTCTTTTCGTGCATCTGTATAGCATAACTCTTGTCGCACTTGATTACTGCGGAAAATCAAAGGTTCTTAAAATTTGATTGCAAGATATAAGTTGTATAAGACAAAAATGTAGAATTTTTATTTACCGAATCTCACAGCCACTGCCACTGTTGTAAGCCTTTGCATCAGACATCACGTGAACTTTCAAAGAGTTGTTAGCCCAAGTCAAAATTTGATTGCAAACCCTCACAATATAACGTTTCACAGCATATCTCTGAAAAATAACAAAAAAAAGTGAAGTTAGAATCAGAGCCTACATATTTCATGCATATACAGGGCTAATTCATGAAACTACAGAGCTAGTTCATGCATATACAGGGCTAATTCATGAAACTACAGAGCTAGTTCATGCATATACAGGGCTAATTCATGAAACTACAGAGCTAGTTCATGCATATACATGGCTAATTCATGAAACTACAGAGCTAGTTCATGCATATACAGGGCTAATTCATGAAACTACACAGCTGGTTCATGCATATACATGGCTAATTCATGAAACTACACAGCTAGTTCATGCATATACATGGCTAATTCATGAAACTACAGAGCTAGTTCATGCATATACATCCATAAAAGTACAAAGCTAGTTCATGCATATACATCCATGAAACTGCACAAATAAGACAAGTAGCAGAAAATGAAACAAACTGATGACCTTCCTAATAAACATTCATCTGAATTGATCTAAATATTACGCATAAGCTAGATAAATAGAAACACTAACTTAAAATTAGACTTCAGTAATAGAGACTTACGTCCTTTAGCAGCTTTGAACTATAGCCTAACTTAGTCCCGTTGTACGTCTCCATATGACGCATAAGGTAGATTCCAGTATCACGCACAACATCAAAGGTTGAATTCGGAACATATAGTTTGGCTATTAAATACCATGCAGCGTTCAGCTTTGGAATCTTGTTACTAAGCTTTGAAATCAACAATTTCGTCTGATAAGCGAAAGACAATGCCAAGTAAATAATTTATTTTAAAAGTAGACCTAAATCAGCCATTTAACAAGCTTATTGCGAAAGCGTATGAAGGCATACCACATCTTTAACATGGACTGAATAATCAGTTTGCTTCGCATCCATTGGGTGTATAACTTCGAACAAGCTATTCTCAACATGGAAACAAAAAAGAAGTGGCGTGGGTGCCACAACAGGAGTAAAAAACCTGCAAGAGTTAATATGTTAATAGAAACAAGGTTATTAGCTGAGAACTATTTATATTATTAATTGTCTAACATTATAAAAAAAATTAAATCTTCAAGGAATTACCAACTTCACTTCTTCAAAGTTGACATCCAATGAGTTAATCTGTAGATTAAATTAGGTGATGTATTAGAGAATACAAAAGCTACAATTTGATAACTGACGCTAATAAAATTAAATAAAAAACCTACATCAGTTTCTTCGGTGAAAAATAGACGGCAACGGGATGTACGAGATCTTAATCTGTTTTGGTCATTCAGATAATCACACCACAAACTGATGACATTGCTGTGAACTTTACTACCAAGTAACAAGGTCTTTAAATCACGTCGTGTAAGTCTCTTGCCCGTATGGCTGAACAGAACCTCGCTAAACATGTATAAAAAAGGAAACATTAGTGTTATAAATAGAAAATATAATACATTTATCGAATACAATGAAAAATGAAGAGATGTAGTAGACTAATACATACCCTTCGTCTAAGTCACATGCACATGCATAGTCTCCAATCTCTTTCTCAGACTGACTCAAGTCACGCAACACATCCACGTTTCGTATGAAGAAAGGTGAACGGTAAACATCAGCTACCTCAACATTCCTCTTTGATAGCACCCTCTTAGGTTGCCGGGTCTCCATGGCATGTTTTGAAGGGGCAATTGGGGACACTTGTACAAGGGGAGAAGAAGGCATATTTGGCGATTGATCCAATGACAGTTGAGACGAGATAACTATTGGTGATGGTTGGGACGGGATAATTATTGGGGATGGTTGGGACGGGATAACTATTGGCGATACAGGGCACTGAACTACTACAGGGGATGAAATGAAAGGTGTAGCTGACGTGCTTGCATGGGGAACGCCCGCATGAGGAGCCTTAAAATAATGAAACTTCAGTGAGTCACGGAACTCTTGAGATGTGTATGGCGCGTCATCACCAGTAAAAAGACTAAAAGACGGTCCTTCCATAAGATCTTTGTCCATCTTTTCTTTGCCAAGATTATCACCATGCTCTTTAAACACCTTACCAACATGGTTGTAGGCATTATTAAGAACACTTTCTAGTTCAGCTAAGACAGAAGGATTATCAAAAAAATCATCATCCCCATATACCTCATCCTTCTTCTACTCCTCCTCCGTTTCA
>JAIUZE010047701.1:0-16822 GCA_022085475.1 Heliosperma pusillum | reverse complement strand
ATTTCTTAGGTCTGCGCAGCTCTAGGTTTAGGGTTGAGTCGTATCTTGGACATGTTTCTGAGAGGAACCTCTGAGCTAAGATATGTGCTTTGGATCTGGGCCATGTTATTAGTGTAACCGATGAGCCTAGATGTGTGCTTGGTATTTGGGCCATGTTACTAGAGTGACCGCTGAGCCTAAATATTTAAGTATATCCTACCTCGTGGTATAGACTCGAGTTAAAGAAGTCTTCTATTGACTGTACTAAGAACTTATGCCTGTTTGTAGAAGTATTGGTCTTTCATGTTTGATGATTCTATGAATCTTAGAAGGTGAGATGCAAGCCGGCTAAGGTTGATAGAGTTTGGATTAACGGTTGTTAACTGATTCACATGATATCTTGTTTGATTAGGGTTGAGTGTATCATGGCCATGTTTTAAAGGTAACCTCTGAGCTAGCATACCAGCTTCCCTACCTCGAGTTATAGGTTGTTAACAGATTCACATGATAGCTTTCATATGCTAGGTTATATGTTAGTTAATTGTTTCATAACATGAAAAGCATATCATATATGTTAAGTTTTGTATTTTCCATATACATTGCTTTTATGTTATTCATGTTTAAGTAAACTCGACATTTCGTGGCTGGGAGAGCTCGGAGTTACTCCCCACTGACTGTGGCTTCCGTGTTTATATTTAATGCGGTCGAACAGGTGGTGAATGCATACTTTGGGTACATTGACGAGCTAGCGAGCGAAGTATTTACCTTGGACCTATATTCGGTTCTTAGATTGTATATTATTATACACTCTTTATTTCCGTATTTATACGGGAGATATGTCTCCCGTCTTGTATAATTCTTATGTATAATATTAATTTGCTTTTGTAATGAACCTTTTTATTTATGACACCCTTCGTTATGTATTTAAATTTTTTTTTTTCTTTCCGCAAATTTGAGGGTGTCACACGTGATTCACTTGAAATCTCGTGCAAAGTCCGAAAACGAACTCGGAAATTCTAAATTAGACACGGGAAATTAAATTCTAAACTAAAACTAAATTTCGCTGAAAAGTATCCGTATAATATTTTTAAATTACAAACAGGGTACATTTGCAGGTGTTACAATCACCCCACCTTTTAAAAAGTTTCGTCCTCGAAACTTGAGAGTAGAAAACAAAAGTATCAAAGACAAGAATCGGTTTACAAAATCAACACGAAAGCTTTTACAAGGGAAACATTTATGAATTGAGGTTCTTCTCGAAAACAGTTTGAGGAAATTTTTCGTAAGTGCGAAACTTTAATCACGAATCACAAGAGTGCCCGTCGCGAACGAGTACTCTAGTTATCCAAATCAAATAATTGTCGAAATAGTGAAATCAAAAATCAAACAAGCGTTAGTAAGTGCAGGACTAGTCACCAGACGTCTCGAATAACAAGTGCAAACATCCAACCAAACGAAAAATCCAAATATAAAAGCGAAAGAAATCTATTTTCTCCAAAAACAAGGTACAAAATACATCTTTGGACTTCTTTGAAAAGTTAATTTAGAAATACAATATGGAAATTCGAAGATTTTCTCAAAGATAAACTCAAAATAACACGACATTACACGTACATAGAGCGACTCGCACATCTCACACACAATTCAGGGTAACAAAATAAATACAAAACACGCAAAAACGAAACAAATCGAACTCTTAGGGATAGGAAGATCACGATAAAATTGGCAGGAAGATCTACAAGAATTCGACATCACTAACTTTACGAATAAACTAGTCCGCAAGAGAATGCGAATTACCCAATTTCCAACTCAACATTTTCAATCATTAGATTCCTAAGAAAATTATTTCATAAACACGAGACTTCAAGCCACTAACCCAATTATTCAGATTCAATTAGTATCTACTGAAATCCATCGGCACGGTAGATGATGTGGTCGTTATACACCAAAAAAAACCTAAGTCTACTAACTAAGAAGATAGCGGAAGTAGGGTCGATCTCCACAGGGAGGAAATTAACTAACTGTAATCTAAATCTGCAAGTAACAATCTGGGGGGTTTTGAAAAGGTTTTAACTAAACTAAATAAGATTAAAGGAAAGAGAAATAAAGGAAGAAATTAATAAGAAGTAAATCAGATAAAAGAGAAATATGCTAGGATTCGGTCCACTGCAATATCGACATCTACGGGTCAACTAAGTCAGTCAATCTATCAATGAGAAGAGCAATGGTTTTCTCCTCTCGGTCTCAAACCACCCTAGGGATTTTCCTAATTAACTCTCGTCCTCTTAGGAGTCACCTATCAATTCTAAGCAAGCCTTCCCTTCCAATCTCTCGATCCAGGTCGGGGTTAACTACCTAGCCTAGTCTCCTGCGTGCACTCATTCGACTAAACCTCAATTAAATTGTTTAAAATGATTCTCATATTCAAGACGGACTAAAATAATCTATCCTAACATGCCTCTACTACAGTTTCCCTCATCCCAACATACAAGAGAATTAGCTACTCATGTTATTAACGATGCTAACAATAAAGGCGATTAAACATATGACCATAGACATAATAAAATCGTAATTAATAAGCATAAACAATAACACAGCAGTAATTAGGAAGAGTAAACAATGATTAAGACTAAAACAAAGGTTAAGGAAGAGAGAAAAGAAGAAGTTTACAATCTTAGCAAATCCGGCGTAAAGAACAACTCCACGTCGATAAACCCGAATGCAAACCAAAGATTAAAAGTTCAGAACTAATGAAAGGTTATTGTTAATGATTCCAAACCCTAATGGTTCTGAGTCCTAATGACTCCGAATCTCAATGCCATTCAATGTCGTAAATAAGAGATTATATAATACAAACCACAACTCTTAAACCCTAATTAAGCTACGGACTTAAGGCCCATGATAGATTCTACTCGATCGAGGGAAATAACCACTCGATCGAGGACTTTATTGGAGGAAATCACTCGATCGAGTAACAATGCTACTCGATCGAGTAACTTTTCAGCAGCTACCACTCGATCGAGCACAGGACAGCTCGATCGAGGTCGTTTCTCTTCAACGCTCCTCGATCGACCAAATATATAATCGATCGAGGTCTTTTGGCCTATCATGCAGTGTTGGACATGGCTTTGGACTTGATTGCGAGCGGTTTCACGCTTTCCCATGCAAGAGCTTCTATTCCGTTCCTTCCATTCTCCTAAATGCATGCAAAGTGGACTGTTTTGGCTCGGTTTCTGCTACTACGTAGCTTGTACCTACAATATAGTAATGAAAGTACAAAGTAGCCAAATAGGGGCATATGGTGATAAAATATCACCTAAATGACATAGAAATGCGTGCATAGATGGACTAGAAAGTCTATATAAAATACACGCATCAAACTTCCCCAAACTAAACCTTTGCTTGTCCTCAAGCAAACTAAATGCAGCTATATGGAACAAAATAAACCTAGGGGAATGGAGTAAGTCTCAGAACTAGCAACAAGTCAATGTTAAACAGTTTAATTCACTCATTCAATCGCTACAAAGCTTAATACGAAAGTGAACGAATTTGTACAATCTTGGAAATAAATTAGACTTTCGACCTTGCAAGACTCAACCAAATTCGGACTCTCACGGGTCACTCTTCTCTCAACAAGCAAATGGCAAGTAAATATGTATAAGAAAGAGAGAAGAAAATATAGTCACTCACCTAGACTACGACCGACACAACATGCATCGCTAACTAATATGAAAGATGGTTCAAGCACCGTACACACGCATAACCACCGTTCAAGGACAATCTTGTGCCGAACATTTACAAAAGTATGGATATGTGAGGCTAATTGGTAAGAAGGGGCAAACCAATTAATGGTAATTTGAGGGTAAATAGCCAAGCTAGTTCCTAACAAGACCGCAATAGAACTCGTTCCATTCTTCCAACAATCAAAAATTAAGCTCGATGCCTTAACAAATCTAGGCATAAACAACACAAATCCCAAATAACACCTCAACAAAATAATAAGCGCAGGAGGTGTAAACAATAAAAACTTCAGCCAATTTTTTCCAATATATTTTTCATTTTTTCTTTTCTTTTCTTTTTTTTCTTGGCTGACTGAGGAAACCTCTCGATCGAGCTGAATGAATCACTCGATCGAGGCAACAACTAACACAATCTGCTCGATCGAGCTAAACAAAGTACTCGATCGAGACACTAATCAACACTTCTCTTCTTTTTCTCACAAATACCCACTCCAACCAATGAAAACGAGCCAAAAACCGACACAACTGTAAAATATACCTCGACTACTAAACTAGCTCGGCAAAGGTAGGCTCAGTTTAGGATGTAGTTAAGGGCAACAGGCAGATATGGCTTTATGTGGAGTTAATGGGGTAAAATGAGGAAAAGGGAGATGCAAATATTCTCAAAACACGTAATACCGACCACGAACCCAATGCGTGCAGGCAATGAGAAATCAAAATTCATATACAAGCAAATGACCCGAGATGTGGGGAGTAACTACTCTCATTCCTAGATGAACTGGTCATGAATGTCACCAGTTATAGGCTCTAAAATCTCAGAATATATAAGTAGTTTGCCAAAATGTTAAGTCAAGTCTAATAATCAAATTTAAATTCCAAGACAAAATTCAATAGTTCACTATTTCGATTTTACTAAATATGTCAAGAAGGGTGCAAGGAATAGCATAAAATAGACTTGTAGTGCGATTTCATCACGAACAAGACTCCAATCCGACTCAATTATATGCAAAAATAAACGTGATATTTTTGATTTTTTCAAATTTTTCTTTTAAACGTGAATTGTAAACGTGAATGCAATACAAATGCAACTGCAGACGCAAAAGGATGTAAAACACTTCCCCAAACCAAAACAGACAATGTCCTCATTGGCTAAAGCACAAAAGCATATAAGGGGAAGGGAAAAAAACAACCTAATTCTTGTTCCTAATGAATGAAATATATATGAAGAATGGAAAAACAAAAGGAACAGAAACAACTCACAAAACAAAGCTTCCCCAAACCAACATCAAACTGGGGAGCTATCATCACCGTCTCCCATCAGTTGCCTCTATCCACAATTAATTTGGATACTAACACGAATTGCAGGTAAGATTATGCAGAAAAAATCGAAAGATGAAGAACAAAAGGGGAATTGAGATCGAGTAAATTGAAAGGGGATCGAAGACTTCTCTTATAAAGGTTAGTTTGCTCGATCGAGTAGAAATTCTACTTGATCGAGGACTTTTGTCAGACAGGACTGCTCGATCGAGTAGTTCTGGTTTACTCGATCGAGTGGTCTTCTTTTGATGACCCTCAGTTTACTCGTTTGTTTTGAATTCCCCTCGATCAAATTACATGCCACTCGATCGAGGTCTTTTTTCTTCGCCTTGTGGCGATTGATTTCCGCTTCACTTTCCTGCAAAAACAATACAAACCGATACCCAAAGAAATACCAAAAGATAGTCTAGCAGGAAAAATAAATTGACTAAACTACGGATTATCACGTAGTAGTCTAATTGTCTAACGAAAACGCAAAAGATTGTTTTTACAAGTTGCACGGGGTTGCAAACCCGGCTAGTAATCAAATATTTCTGTGACAAGGCCACCGTCAGGCCTTTGACTTACGGAAGTACCCTCAGCTGTGGTAATTTCTGACTTCTTTTTCCACAATCCCTGGGGTATACGTGCAGCGGTGGGCTCGGAGTGACTAACAATGTTAGGCATCTTCGCTGTCACGGTAGTCTCAACAGTCGAATCTTCCATGAAAATAAAACTGTCGAAGACGGAATCAGGAGTACTCAAGTCTTCCTCCTGAAGAGTCTTATCTATCTTTCTCTACCTGCGCATACACAACTAGAGAGAAAAGATAAGAACAGTCTTAAGGAATTAGAAATTCCTTAAGATAAACAGAAATAAATAACAGAAAATTAAATTGCCTCCCCGGCAACGGCGCCAAAATTTGATGTGGTCGTTATACACCAAAAAAAAACCTAAGTCTACTAACTAAGAAGATAGCGGAAGTAGGGTCGATCTCCACAGGGAGCAAATTAACTAACTGTAATCTAAATCTGCAAGTAACAATCTGGGGGGTTTTGAAAAGGTTTTAACTAAACTAAATAAGATTAAAGGAAAGAGAAATAAAGGAAGAAATTAATAAGAAGTAAATCAGATAAAAGAGAAATATGCTAGGATTCGGTCCACTGCAATATCGGCATCTACGGGTCAACTAAGTCAGTCAATCTATCAATGAGAAGAGCAATGGTTTTCTCCTCTCGGTCTCAAACCACCCTAGGGATTTTCCTAATTAACTCTCGTCCTCTTAGGAGTCACCTATCAATTCTAAGCAAGCCTTCCCTTCCAATCTCTCGATCTAGGTCGGGGTTAACTACCTAGCCTAGTCTCCTGCGTGCACTCATTCGACTAAACCTCAATTAAATTGTTTAAACTAATTCTCATATTCAAGACGGACTAAAATAATCTATCCTAACATGCCTCTACTACAGTTTTCCTCATCCCAACATACAAGAGAATTAGCTACTCATGTTATTAACGATGCTAACAATAAAGGCGATTAAACATATGACCATAGACATAATAAAATCGTAATTAATAAGCATAAACAATAACACAGCAGTAATTAGGAAGAGTAAACAATGATTAAGACTAAAAAAAAGGTTAAGGAAGAGAGAAAAGAAGAAGTTTACAATCTTAGCAAATCCGGCGTAAAGAACAACTCCACGTCGATAAACCCGAATGCAAACCAAAGATTAAAAGTTCAGAACTAATGAAAGATTATTGTTAATGATTCCGAACCTTAATGGTTCTGAGTCCTAATGACTCCGAATCTCAATGCCATTCAATGACGTAAATAAGAGTTTATATAATACAAAACACAACTCTTAAAGCCTAATTAAGCTACAGACTTAAGGCCCATGATAGATTCTACTCGATCGACGGAAATAACCACTCGATCGAGGACTTTATTGGAGGAAATCACTCGATCGAGTAACAATTCTACTCGATCGAGTAACTTTTCAGCAGCTACCACTCGATCGAGCACAGGACAGCTCGATCGAGGTCGTTTCTCTTCAACGCTCCTCGATCGACCAAATATATAATCGATCAAGGTCTTTTGGCCTATCATGCAGTGTTGGACATGGCTTTGGACTTGATTGCGAGCGGTTTCACGCTTTCCCATGCAAGAGCTTCTATTCCGTTCCTTCCATTCTCCTAAATGCATGCAAAGTGGACTGTTTTGGCTCGGTTTCTGCTACTACGTAGCTTGTACCTACAATATAGTAATGAAAGTACAAATTAGCCAAATAGGGGCATATGGTGATATAATATCACCTAAATGACATAGAAATGCGTGCATAGATGGACTAGAAAGTCTATATAAAATACACGAATCAGTAAACTCCACAACTAACAATCCATATGAAAGATTCATTACGTACTCTAATCTTCTTAGTTTCATCAAAACCCTTACTAGAAACCACCAACAAAATATTTATATCTAGGGAAACATGATCGCTAACAACCACAAGGTAAAGGAGACTTACCATGAAAATCCCTTGATTCAATTTACTTCAAACTCATTATCCTAAATTTACAATGAACTTTATCATCCTCTAAAGTCAAAACACAATCAACGCAACCAAACATAATTATCTAAGATTCAACTAGCCAATCAAAGTCTTACGACAAGGGGAAAATCCACCATCATTAGACGGTTATCATAATTCGTTAAACGCCCTAAATCCTTAATTCGATCATTACTACGCTCGAAGCCTCAAATATAAATAGTCACATTAGCAAACTATGGTGGTTACTAATCCTCAAGATAAATGGGTTCACTATTCTAACTCTATAATCCATAACAACCGAGTATTCACTATCCAAAGCTTCCAACGAACATTTCTTAATCTCGAACTATGATTCCTTAAGAATAAAAGAGAATTACTAATTCCAAACCACAAATGACCAATCACTTGGCAATCAGACAACCATTCAAATCATCTAGATCATCTAAAACTCAAAACATATCGGTCTTCGCTTATGAGATTATTCCTCGAATCTGGTCACAAATCTAAATTTCACAAGTAAGATTCCGTTTTAGAGCGTAACAATTTAAGACAACAATTTCCCAAACAACCTCCAAGGTAACTATTCCAATATCTTGCAACAACGAACTATTATCATGATCCACTCAATTCTCAAAATACCACTACAATACCAAACTCCAAATCTAAAACCACTAAGAGAGGATATATTATCACTATTTGGATTCATCCTAGAGCTTAAGTCCTATTTCCCATGATGAAATACAATATGAAGTTGTTCAATTCAAGGACACATATTCTAACCTAAGAATTCCAAAATACATTACACTTATTCTTTGAGCTTTACAAATGGAATACCCAATCCACTAGAGAAAAGATGAAGGAGCAACGAGATAGAAAACGATACGGAATCTCAAGGAGAACACGAGAATAAACAAGGCACGAGATTATAAGAGAGGAGCGCTGAAAATAACGAGGTCAAGAAAGAGACAAAGCAGATAGTAGAGTTATGAAGATATCTGAGTAAGAAATAAGATACGAGCATGCGATTTCTTAAAGATCAATCTTGACAAAAACATTCAAGAATGGAAATGAAAAAGGAATGATGGCACGAGTAAAGGTTTAAGGTTTAATCCACAAAATTTCTCCTTTCAGACTTAAGGTGATAGTAAAGCAACTCATCCCAAACAAAGGTCTCTTACAAGGGACCATCGTACCCCGTACAATCATCAAAGTAAGGTACACCTAGATTTGATAAATCGATTCCAACCTAATTCATCCATCCTTTCATATCACACGGATTCCCAATTGCGGAATTGTAACTCAAGTATAATAACATTCCTTTAGCTCAAATATTCAACACAACCTCAAGGGTTTCTTTAATTGAAGGACTAACAAATACTCTCTTATACTCGGTCATTTTCAAGTCTATAGCCCACGAGTTCATTATTATCAAAGTACAACATCAAGCCAAATATCATTAACATACCAAGGTATTTCCATCATAACTCACAATCATACATCAAGTAATATGATGCAAACTTACAACGAACCTTACTACTTCAAATGAGTCTCCGATACCATAAGATAAGATCATATCTTTAAATCCAAGAACTATAGCCAAATGCTTTTCCACCAAGCCTACACTTACAAACACACCACAGGAAACCACAAGACGTCACTTAGTCTCAAAAGCATTTTGCACCTCAAGATATCATTCTAAACTTCTTATTTACACCAAATAAACATATCATAAGCATAGTCTTTAAAACAATACAAAACTTCTAAGTCCCAAAAGACTAAACTACTAATGGGTTAAGAAGTCCTAGCCAACTCATTCAACCTTACACCATCAAATACCATGAACTATCTACACATTAGTCATGGCAAGCATCAAGCATTAAAATCATTAAACATACCTTACCACACTTTCCTCAAGGATACCAACTCTCACCACCATAGGGTGAAATTAGATCTATACCAGTTTCCTCAAATCACAAGTTCATTCTAACAAACACTAATAGTCCACAAAGTCTAAAATTCTTCCAACCAAGTACAATATGCCACAAACTAAAGGGTATGGCATCCACAAGAATGTTACAAGAGGAAGGTAAGGATACCAATTGTAAGATGGAGGAACTATCAAGAGTAATTTCCAAGAGGCAAACAATTTGGAAGAGAAAGAAGCACTTAGATAGAAAGAAGAGAGCAAATACATTAAGGACGAGAGAATACATCGATGAGGAAGAAATACACTTAAATTAGGCTTGTAAATCTTCAATCTTCGGTAGAGAATACTTCTCCTAGGTAACACATGATCCACCTTAAGACGGTAGATACAAACAAACGTAACATCACTCAACACAATCAACAAACAAGTTAGAACCTAACAAACATCAAGCACACCAAAGACTACCAACTTAGGTCCTTAAGTCTACCCATCTCTCATTTATTATTTCAAGGTCAAGTAGTTTAAGTTTAGGGTTCACGTGTGTGCGTCGGGAGCGATAAAGCTCTGATACCAACTGTGACAACCCTCGCGAATGCGGAAATATAAAACAAACAAGCATGTGAAATATATTGCGGAAATAGGTAGTTTTTAAACACTTTTATACATGCAAGTTAAATAAAACGAGGAGTGTCAAAATATTACAAACTAAGTACGGAATATAACAAAGAGACGGAGTCTCTTCAAATGTTAGCAAAGAACAAGAGTTTAGCAAAACTAGCTAATATCGTCTAGAGGTGAAACTGCCAGGGACAACGCCCGCTAGCTCACACCCGAACCCCAAAATATCGTATCCAAAAAGTCATCCATCGCAAGCAACCTGTTCATCCATGAAAAACATGAATGCCACAGTCAGTGGGGAGTAACTCCGGGTTCTCCCAGCCATATCACATCAAACGTACATATAAGGAAATACAAAAGTAAAGCATGCATATATATATACATGTGAATTGCAATAAGAATAGATAGGCAATTCTATAGATAATGATAAGAACATAAGAGGCACAAATCCGAATTCATCATGATATTCAAAGACTCGGGAAAGACACTCTTAGGCAATCGAATACGCTCACTAGGGCTTGCATCTCACCGTTAGCGGGATAAGATTGATAAGATTGAGACTCGACAGACAAACCAGTCAAGTCATGCGATGATTACACAAATCCAACATATTATCATCCATTCACGAACCAAGACAATGACGGTGTCCAATCATGCAATGACCATGAACAATATCATGAAATCACGCATTCAAGAATGACACAAGACGACAATCTCACGGTAAATAAAACGCACTAGCATCGTGTACATGGCAAGTATGATTAAAAGGCATCCACGGGATAAAACATTTCCCTGAAAGCATACACGATAAAACATTTCGCGTATGTAGACTAATTTCCTCCTGGTAGCACGACGATAATAAATATCCGGTCCTAGTCTAAACCTGGCCAGGATCTCTAAATAAACGTGTTCCGATTCGACATGCGATAAAACGTTTCGCATCCAAGACTCGGGCTTATAATAATAAATGCCGAGTACCCCAAATTCGGTAGATCAATTCACGAAAGAGGCGGAAAAGAGCTCTAGCCACATAACAAGCGGTACGCTACATGCAAATAACACCACCTCGCAAGTACACAACATTTGACGGCCGGGTCGATCAACGCATAGCGTTCAACTCCAACAACGTCGTCGTATGCCCACTAACACATGCATTTAAGCAGTAGGATACCTCTCCGTTCCGACATTCCAGCCTTACGAACGGGAAGGTAGCCAAGGGAATGAGAATACAAAGCACAAGACAAATAGTGCTCAAACCAACTCATTTGTAAAAACCGACTCAAAGAGGGAACATATCTAAAACCGTCACAAAACATGTGATACATGCGAAAGAGATATCATATATCCAAAACATGAATCAATACAGGATACCCAAGCATTAGACCAAGTTTAAGAAGCATAATAAATAAGAAACATAGATAACTCTCCAAAACAACAAGTTTGGAAACTAACTTATACAAGGGTTCACTTCAAACTGTCATAACTAGAGTTTTAGATATGGGAATGCAGAAATTCCAAGTCGAGGTGATAGCTTATCCTCTTACGGTTCCAACGAGTGGTCACAAGCCCAAAACAAACAAGTAACGAAGGAGATGAGCATTGTACCAAAAAGGGTCGGTGCTGTGAATTTGCACGAGTCCACCCGAGAACAACAACACTATTTCTATCATTTCCAATTTTCATAATTCACTTCTATCAACTATCAACAATCAATATTCATCATCAACAATCATCAACTAACAACAATCATCATCAAAATCATAATTTCTAAGCTGTCTAATTGTATTCTAAATACGAATTCTAACATGGAAATCATGTAAAACACGTAAATGATACCGAGTAACCCTTCACCGTTACCTTTACGCGTCTTTAAACGGTTACTAATCTTTCCTAGTCTCCACCTACAATTAGGGCAAAATAAGATGAATCTACTCACCTTGAGAAAGACGGAGAATTTAAAAAGCGAGAAAGACGGTAATTTTATTACTAATACGGATAGAGGAAGCTAAGAGGGGAAGAATAAGACGAACTTACGTGAATTCCGTCAAAGAACGAATGCTCTAGGATGATTCGAAGATCGAAAAATGGATGGAGGCAAGGGTGTGGGGATTTCTTAAAGAGGAAGAATTGATTTTGTGTTTGTGTAGGAAAAATAGGTTAAGGAGTATGAGTATAAGTGGTTATGAAGGGAAAAAGTCAACGGAAGTCAAAGACGGCTTAAAAGTCAAGAAAAGTCAAAGACGACTCAAAAGTCACGAAAAGTCAAAGGCGACTCAAAAGTCAAGAAAAGTCAAAGACGACTCAAAAGTCAAGAAAAGTCAAACTCGACTCAAAAGTCAAGAAAAGTCAAACTCGACTCAAAAGTCAAGAAAAGTCAAACTCGACTCAAAAGTCGAGAAAAGTCAAACTCCCCTTAAGACGGGATTTTCATGGAATCTCGCATAAATTCCAAATACGAACTCGGAAATTCTAAATTCGACTCGGAACGTAAAATTCTAAATTAAAACTTAAATTTGCTGAAAATATTTCGTAAAATATTTCTACTAGAAAAATAGGGTACATTTCCGGGTGTTACACATTACCCATTGTTTGCATTGTAACTCCTTGTGTGAACAATGAGTCTTCCTTGCTTCATTACCCATTGTTTGCATTGTAACTCCTTGTGTGAACAATGATTCTTCCTTGCTTCATTACCCATTGTTTGCATTACAACTCGTTGTATGAACAACGGGTCTTCCATGCTTCATGACCTGTTTGCATTGTAACTCCTTGTGTGAACAAATATTCTTCCTTCCTTCAGTACCTATTGTTTGCCTTGTAACTCTTTGTGTGAACAATGAGTCTTCCTTGCTTGATTACCCATTGTTTGCATTGTTACACCTTGTGTGAACAATGAGTCTTCCTTGCTTCATTTCCCATTTTTTGCAATGTAACTCCTTGTGTGAGTCTTCCTTCATTTCCCATTGTTTGCATTGTAACTCCTTGTGTGAACTATGAGTCTTCCTTGCTTCATTACCCATTGTTTGCATTGTAACTCCTTGTGTGAACAATGAGTCTTCCTTCCTTCATTACCTATTGTTTGCATTGTAACTCCTTGTGTGAACAATGGTTCTTCCTTGCTTCGTTACCCATTGTTTGCATTGTAACTCCTTGTGTGAACAATGGTTCTTCCATGCTTCGTGACCCGTTGTTTGCATTGTAACTCCTTGTGTGAACAAAGATTCTTCCTTCCTTCAGTACCTATTGTTTGCCTTGTAACTCTTTGTATGAACAATGAGTCATCCTTGCTTGATTACCCATTGTTTGCATTGTTACACCATGTGTGAACAATGAGTCTTCCTTTCTTCATTTCCCATTTTTTGCAATGTAACTCCTTGTGTGATTCTTCCTTCATTAGCCATTGTTTGCATTGTAACTCTTGTTGAGAACTATGAGTCTTCCTTTCTTCATTTCCCATTGTTTGCATTGTAACTCCTTGTGTGAACAATGAGTCTTCCTTCCTTCATTACCCATTGTTTGCATTGTAACTCCTTGTGTGAACAATGAGTCTTCCTTGCTTGATTACCAATTGTTTGCATTCTTACAACTTGTGTGAACAATGAGTCTTCCTTGCTTCGTTTCCCATTTTTTGCAATGTAACTCCTTGTGTGAGTCTTCCTTCATTACCCATTGTTTGCATTGTAACTCCTTGTGTGATCTATGAGTCTTCCTTGCTTTATCACCCATTGTTTGCATTGTAACTCCTTGTGTGAACAATGAGTCTTCATTGCTTCATTACCCATTGTTTGCATTGTAACTGCTTGTGTGAACAATGATTCTTCCTTGCATTGTTACCCATTGTTTGCATTGGAACTCGTTGTATGAACAATGAGTCTTCCTTGCTTCATTACCTATTGTTTGCATTGTAACTCCTTGTGTGAACAATGAGTCTTCCTTCCTTCATTACCCATTGTTTGCATTGTAACTCCTTGTGTGAACAACGAGTCTTCCTTGCTTCATTACCCATTGTTTGCATTGTTACACCTTATGTGAACAATGAGTTTTCCTTGCTTCAATTCCTATTTTTTGCAATGTAACTTCTTGTGTAAGTCTTCATTCATCACCCATTGTTTGCATTGTAACTCCTTGTGTTAACAATGAGTCTTCCTTGGTTCATTATCCATTGTTTGCATTGTAACTCGTTGTGTGAACAATGAGTCTTCCTTGCTTCATTACCCATTGTTTGCATTGTAACTCCTTGTGTGAACAATGAGTCTTCCTTGCTTCATTACCCATTGTTTGCATTGTAACTCCTTGTGTGAACAATGATTCTTCCTTGCTTCATTACCCATTATTTGCATTGCAACTCGTTGTATGAACAACGCGTCTTCCATGCTTCATGACCCGTTGTTTGCATTGTAACTCCTTGTGTGAACAAAGATTCTTCCCTCTTTCAGTACCTTTTGTTTGCCTTGTAACTCTTTGTGTGAACAATGAGTCTTCCTTGCTTGATTACACATTGTTTGCATTCTTACACCTTGTGTGAACAATGAGTCTTCCTTGCTTCATTACCCATTGTTTGCATTGTAACTCCTTGTGTGAACAATGAGTCTTCCTTGCTTGATTACCAATTGTTTGCATTCTTGCACCTTGTGTGAACAATGAGTCTTTCTTGCTTCGTTTCCCATTTTTTGCAATGTAACTCCTTGTGTGAGTCTTCCTTCATTACCCATTGTTTGCATTGTAACTCCTTGTGTGATCTATGAGTCTTCCTTGCTTTATCACCCATTGTTTGCAATGTAACTCCTTGTGTGAACAATGAGTCTTCCTTGCTTCATTACCCATTGTTTGCGTTGTAACTGCTTGTGTGAACAATGATTCTTCCTTGCATTGTTACCCATTGTTTGCATTGCAACTCGTTGTATGAACAATGAGTCTTCCTTGCTTCATTACCTATTGTTTGCATTGTAACTCCTTGTGTGAACAATGAGTCTTCCTTCCTTCATTACCCATTGTTCGCATTGTAACTCCTTGTGTGAACAACGAGTCTTCCTTGCTTCATTACCCATTGTTTGCATTGTTACACCTTGTGTGAACAATGAGTCTTACTTGCTTCAATTCCTATTTTTTGCAATGTAACTTCTTGTGTAAGTCTTCCTTCATCACCCATTGTTTGCATTGTAACTCCTTGTGTTAACAATGAGTCTTCCTTGGATCATTATCCATTGTTTGCATTGTAACTCGTTGTGTGAACAATGAGTCTTCCTTTCTTCATTTCCCATTGTTTGCATTAAATCTCCTTGTGTGAACAATGAGTCTTCCTTCCTTTATTACCCATTGTATGCATTGTAACTCCTTGTGTGAACAATGAGTCTTCCTTCGTTCATTACCCATTGTTTGCATTGTTACACCTTGTGTGAACAATGAGTCTTCCTTGCTTCAATTCCCAGTGTTTTGCAATGTAACTCCTTGTGTAACTCTTCCTTCATTACCCATTGTTTGCATTGTAACTCCTTTTGTGAACAATGAGTCTCCTTGCTTCATTACCCATTTTTTGCATTGCAACTCGTTGTATGAACAATGAGTCTTCCATGCTTCATGACCCGTTGTTTGCATTGTAACTCCTTGAGTGAAAAAAGATTCTTCCTTCCTTCAGTTCCTAGTGTTTTCCTTGTAACTCTTTGTGTGAACAATGAGTCTTCCTTGCATGATTACCCATTGTTTGCATTCTTACACCTTGTGTGAACAATGAGTCTTCCTTGTTTCGTTTCCCATTTTTTGCAATGTAACTCCTTGTGTGAGTGTTCCTTCATTACCCATTGTTTGCATTGTAACTCCTAGTGTGATCTATGAATCTTCCTTGCTTTATCACCCATTGTTTGCATTGTAACTCCTTGTGTGAACAATGAGTCTTCCTTGCTTCATTACCCATTGTTTGCATTGTAACTCCTTGTGTGAACAATGATTCTTCCTTGCTTCGTTACCCATTGTTTGAATTGCAACTCGTTGTATGAACAATGAGTCTTCCTTGCCTCATTACCTATTGTTTGCATTGTAACTCCTTGTGTGAACAATGAGTCTTCCTTCCTTCATTACGCATTGTTTGCATTGTAACTCCTTGTGTGAACAACGAGTCTTCCTTGCTTCATTACCCATTGTTTGCATTGTAACTCCTTGTGTGAACAATGATTCTTCCTTGCTTCGTTACCCATTGTTTGCATTGCATCTCGTTGTATGAATAATGAGTCTTCCTTGCTTCAATTCCTATTTTTTGCAATGTAACTTCTTGTGTAAGTCTTCCTTCATCACCCATTGTTTGCATTGTAACTCGTTGTGTGAACAATGAGTCTTCCTTGCTTCATTACCCATTGTTTGCATTGTAACTCCTTGTGTGAACAATGAGTCTTCCTTGCTTCATTACCCATTGTTTGCATTGTAACTCCTTGTGTGAACAATGATTCTTCCTTTCTTCATTACCCATTGTTTGCATTACAACTCGTTGTATGAACAACGCGTCTTCCATGCTTCATGACCCGTTGTTTGCATTGTAACTCCTTGTGTGAACAAAGATTCTTCCTTCCTTCAGTACCTATTGTTTGCCTTGTAACTCTTTGTGTGAACAATGATTCTTCCTTGCTTCATTACCCATTGTTTGCATTGTTACACCTTGTGTGAACAATGAGTCTTCCTTGCTTCATTTCCCATTTTTTGCAATGTAATCCTTGTGTGAGTCT
>JAIUZE010047699.1:0-17991 GCA_022085475.1 Heliosperma pusillum | reverse complement strand
TTTCGATCGTTTTGCGTACTTTTCGTTAACTGATCGATAAAGTGAAATAATATCTAGATATTATTATATATTAATCAAAAGAAAGGAAAATATCAAGGTCTATTAGAGGAGAGGAAAGGAGAGGAGAGCCGTGTGGTACATGATGAAATCGGGTCTGATTTTTTCTCGATTTGCGTAATCTCCGTTGACGGATCGATAAAGTAACAAATATCTAAGATATTTGTATTAGTTTAATCGAAAGAATTAAAATATCTCAAGTGAGTGGAAAACGATGACATGGACGCGTGACTCATGCCAAAGTCGAATTTCGAGTTTGTTACGGGATTTACGATGAGTCGGGAATAGTTAAATGATGTTCGGTTTTAAACCGTAAAAGTTATTCTTTAAATTCCGAATAACTTCAAAATAATTATATTAAATTATGATAAATCTTAATAAATCTAAATAAAAATAAATCAAAAATATTATTTTTTTAAATAAAATTTCGGTCTTCAAACTTATCAGTCGAGTCGGGAAAAGTCAACGAAAGTCAAAGTCGACTTAAAAAGTCGAGAAAAGTCAAAAATGACTTAAAAGTCAAGAAAAGTTTATGACGACTTAAAAGTCAAGAAAAAGTCAATGACGACTTTAAAAAGTCAAGAAAAAGTCAAAGACGACTTAAAAGTCAAGAAAAGTCAAAGATGACTAAAAAACGGTCTTTTCATGAAATCTCTCAGAAATTCCGAATACGAACGCGGAATTTCAAAATAAGACTCCGAACAAAAATTCCTATTTTAAAAACTTAAGTTCTACTGAAAAGTGTTAGTAAATATTTTTACTAGAAAAATCGGGTACTTTTCGGGTTGTTACAATTTGCCACCTTGGATGTTCATGAAACATGAATATTTTATGCTATCACTGCTCATTCCTGGTCCCGAGGGTCCTGGGAATAACATTGACGTATACTTACAACCTTTGATAGAGGAATTAAAATACTTATGGAATGTAGGGCTCGAGACATATGACAAGTTTAGGAATGAAACATTTAAGTTACATGCTGCCTTGACATGGACAATTAGTGATTTTCTGGGGAATTCAATGTTATTGGGATGGAAAACAAAAGGGAAGTTTGCATGTCCAAGTTGTAACCATGAAACAGACTCCTTATATCTTAAACATAGCAAAAAAAAAAATGTGTTATATGGGGAGTCGTAGATTTTTAGATGTTAATGATCCTATGCGCCGTGATAAGAAATCTTTTAATGGTAAAGTTGAAGAAAGACCCCCTCCCAGACCCCTAACAGGATTTCACGTTTTAGAGGAATTGTCTGATTTTGTGAACTCTTTTGGGAAGAAAGAGAAAAAAAAGAACAAAAGTGATTCCCCATGGAAGAAGAAGTGTATATTTTTTTAATTGCCTTACTGGAAACACAATAAATGTCGGCATAACCTAGATGTGATGCCCATTGAAAAAAATGTTTTTGACAATGTACTGGGAACTTTATTGGATATCTCTGGTAAGAGTAAGGATCACCCAAATGCTCGTTTTGACCTATTAGATATGGGTATCAAAGAAGACCTACACCCTCGTCTGTCGGAAAACCAGAGACATGTCTTTTTCCCAAAGGCATGTTATTCAATGTCTACAAAAGAGAAGGATATTTTCTGTCGTGCTTTGAAAGGAACAAAACTTCCTTATGGCTTCGGCTCTAATATTTCACGATGTGTGAATTTAGCGCAAAGGAAAGTTTCAGGATATAAAAGTCATGATGTTCATATCATCTTACATTACTTGCTTCAAGTTGCTGTGAGAAGGTGCCTTCCCAGGCATGTGGCGGTTCCGTTGATTAGATTAGGAAATGTTTTCCGAAAATTGTACAGTAAAGTCCTAAGTCAATAAGAACTTGATTACTTAGAATCTGAAATTATCCAAATATTATGTGACTTAGAAAAAATATTTCTCCCAAGCTTCTTCCACATCATGGTACATCTGCCCATTCACCTAGTAGAGGAAATTAGGCTTGGGGGTCCTGTGCAAGGGAGAGGGATGTTTTTCATTGAAAGATATTTATGTAAATTGAAAGCATATGTGCGAAATAGAGGTCGTCCAGAAGGATCTATTGCTGAAGGTTATTTGATTGAGGAATGCATGAACTTTTGCTCTCGGTATGTGGACGGAGGCAACACAAGACATGAGAAAACCACATGTGACATGTCAGATAATGAAACAGAAGAACTTGACACTACTATTTTTAGTAATTGCGGTCATCCTTTGGGAGGAAAGAAGTAAAGAAATGGACACATGTTCACTCTGGACCCCAAATTAGGTGCACAGGCGCATCGGTACGCCTTATTCAATTTAGACAGTCAAGAAGTTGAGCAGTGCATAAAGTAAGTAACTTTATTATATAATTTGAGTACTAACATTAATTTATAACTACGTTTCCTTTCATTATTTCTGAATTTATTGTTTTACTGTTTTATGTAGAGACCATGAAGATTTTGTAAACTGTCAAAGAAGGAAAAGCAAATGGAAACGTGAACGGAATCATAGTCATGAATTTCCAAACTGGTTGAAGGAAAAGGCGACTCAAAACGGTGTCTCTGACCAAGTATTTTGGCTTGCTAAGGGACCTAGTCCTACAGCTAAAAGGTTTAAGGGTTATTATGCAAATGGTTATGAGTTTTATACCAAATCACGTGATGCCAGATGCAAAACACAAAATAGTGGAGTAACCCTTTCTGCTTTAACTTCAAGTTTTGCTAGCTCAAAAGACAAAAATCCTGTTGATGGGGATGTTACGTATTATGGTACAATTCTAGAAATAATCGAGCTCAACTATTGGTTTAAGTTTACTGTTGTTTTGTTTCGTTGTGAGTGGTATCAAGTGGAGAAAGATGAATACGGGTTGACTTGTGTTAATGTGAAAAAATACTCTTCAGTGGATGATCCGTTTGTCATGCCATCCCAAGTGCATCAAGTATTTTATGTGGCCGATCCAATTGTAGATGGGTTGCAATATGTCATGACTAAGGTTCCAAGAGACATCTTTGATTATAACATTGAAGTTGAAGAACCTAATAACAACCTTATACTGCATTCTGGGCATATGGAACCTGAAGAGAATATCAAATTGTCAAGAGAAGATATAGATCCTGTGGTTGTTGATGCAAATACTATATTGGCTAACACTAATAATTTGCGTGATTTAAATGATGAAAGTGACGACAATGATGACACCTTAAGGGACTGGATGCAAGCTGAGGAAGAAGATAACGATAAGGACTTATGAGTAGCGTTAAACTAATTTTTAATCATTTGTAGTCTGTCTTTGATGATTATTATGTGCTAATTTATGTGACATTTTGCAGTTTCATTTATAAGATGTTTGTTCTTTTGTCTGAATTTTTTATTTATTTTGGAAACTTGAATGCAATTGAAGTATGACAGAAAGCTTGAATGAATATGAGAGAGTTCGCATTGAAAAAATTGCACAAAATAAGGCAAGACTGGAAGAGATTGGGGTACATAATATTGTACATTCGTTGACAAGACTGGTGGAAAGTAGCAAGAGCAAAAGACGAAGTCAAAATAAATCAGGAAGAACAAATCATTTCGACAAAGAAGATGTGGATTATGTTCCTAGCAACAATGAGGAAGAGGATGATCAACTAAATGCTGAAGTTCGTCATAAAAAGGTTACATGGTCTACATATTTTTTCTCTGTTCATATTTTGTTTTTATATTAATATATATACAAGTCTTGATGTCTACCTATTTATGATTATGCAGGTTTCTAAGTCTGGTAGTCGACAACGTGCACAATATATACCACCAAGGTCAGTGACGAGATACTCCAATTATACTAGACTGAGAAATCAAAGTCAAGCTAACAAACACCAAGTAGGGTTCAAGCTCCCGCAAATCTTTGACAAAGATCAGACGGGGGAAAGGCAGGATGCATATAATGATCTAAACCCGACTCAACAAAATGATGTGATGAGAAACATGACTATGGCTGACTTGATCTTGATGAGAAACCAGATGCAAAAAGAAAAAGTTATGAGTAATGATCATCAGTCATCACATTTCACCCCTACCACAGAAGACTTAAACATTGTCTCAAAGACGCATGAAACTTATATCCAGCCTTCGCCTACTGAGAGAGATGCGATGGGAGGTAATTCTACCATATCAGAATGTGTTAGACTTCTTTTTTTTTTTTTTTAAATAATTATCAGAAGCTAACCTGGCCATTTAGTTTTTTAAATCAACTTACAAAACAACATGCAGTTCACTATGGAAATTCATCTCAAATGGAACGAGATGAACTTATAGCAGCATCTTTTGGAGATGATTCATTAACAGATAGTAGTACTGAAGGCGGTAATGTTGATACATCACATAGCTCTGAAGAGGAATATCTTGAAGATGAGAGTGAGCAAATAAACTTGGATATTCAAGATCTTCAAGAAGATGGTAAATTAATATTAGTTTCTTGTATATATTTATATATAAATATATTGTATATTATATGGATGTTTTCTTACAAACTGCTCATAGCTATCTCGGAAGGCGGCACTAGAGGACCAACCATGTTACACCATGTACACACCCGATCAGCGGAGAAAAAGGTGGCCATCATTCTAAACGAGTTTGACCAACCAATTGGTCCCGTATTGCAGAAAAAAGACATTGTAGGTGAATTTGCTCGCTTTTTAGGTACATTAGCTCGAGATTATAGCTATGCACCCTTAGTCTTTGACTCTTGGCAGAAAGTCCCAAATAAAGATAAATTGTGGGAATATATCTTGGTATGTCTCCTTTAAATTATAGCTTATTTGAATTCACTAGCGCCCTTTTTTTTTCAAACTTGTACGAAATCATTTTATTTTATGCAGACAAAATATATAGTACCAGAAGAAGGTAAAGATTGGGTGATGAAGACTATTTGAGATGCTTGGAGAGTCCATAAATGTCGTTTCGAGAAAAAACATTTCTACGGGTATAAAGATGATAAAAGTAGGTGGAGAAACTGATCTAACCTAGTTCCTGATGACGACTTTCTAAAATTACTTGCCACATGGAAAAAGAAATCTGAGAAGGTGATATTCAACCCCTTATACTTGAATTTATAAGTCGTAATTTTTTTGGCTAGCTGTATATGCTATAGAAATCGTCTTTAATAATTATGCTAGCGTGTTTCACTACTATTTCTATGCATTGCTCTAATAGGCAGAGACGATGCTCTCGTAACCGTGATCATCGGTTGGCTCAGAAAAATATGCACACTGTTGGCCCAAAAAGCTTTGCACGTATACGAGAGGAAATGGTAATTTTAATGGCGTCATTAGGTTATATGAACCGTAGATAATATTTACTGAAGCATAAATTAAGTTTTTACTCATTTTACAGAAAAATGAAAATCCAGACAAAGAGCCACCTTCTCTTGCTAAATTGTTTGAGCATACTCGTGCAAGAAAACCAGGAAAAAAGTACAAAGAGTCGTATGACGATACAGAAAGAAAGATAGTAAGTAAATTAATTATGTCATGTTTATAGTTATTATATATGATGTTTTGAGAAATTTTATTGACGAGTGACTATCTAATTATAGACAGAAATGAAGACTTATGTACCTGATGATGCGGAATGCCTAACAGACCCCTTTTTGGGTGTCATGGGCAAGAAGTATGATGGCCGTCGTAGATTATTTGGCAGGGGCGTGTCTAATAAAAAGTTAATGGAGGTGAATGGTACACAAACATCTTATGTAGTTCCAGGGGAAATTTTGGAGTCTCTGAAAACTAGTCTACGTGAAGATTTGCGGAAAGACATGGACTACGAAATTAGTAGACGAAACAAAGAACATGAAGAAATATATCTCAAGAGGAAGTAAGGCTGAGTTAGAACGCATGGAAAAAGATATTGAAAATCAAATAGATTTAATGAGAGAACAAATACTGACAAAGTTTTTAGAAAGGTTACCTCCAGAAGTTGTCAGGGAGTACTTATCTTGAGGTATATATCTTCTTCATTGTTCATTCTTTATTTTTCTCTCTTTTCTCCAGTAAGTTTTGCTAATGATTGAAGGTTTTGAAATTTATGAAGAATTCTAACCACCCTAGAATGTTTCCTATGTTAGAGTATTTGTATGCTATAGCTTGAAATTAGATTTCCAGAAGTTCATCTAGTTATGAACCTTGTGTTGATAAATGGGTGGCTATGTGCATTAATCCTATAGCAACATACATTTGAAAGACATCTTTTATTAATCATCTTTTTTTTTTCTCTTTCTAATTGTGCTCCATTTTTTACGTCACAGGTTGCTTTTGAGGTATTACGATTCCTGTGGGTTGATTTTTTGTTCGGATGGTAACATACATATGGTCACAGTACAACAATGAAGACTTTTAGTAATCGTTAACCATTTGTTCTATTTAAACATTTGTTACATTTTTTGTACTTCAACATTTGCGAAGTTCTAATTTTGTTCCTTTTTGAAAATGTAATCGACATTCATTTTTGAGACTGAATCTTTTGCCATTTTGGAATGATTTTGGGATTGAATGCACAATTATTAGTGAGAATTACAATTAAATATTGTCTTTGGATAAAATAGTGTTGCATTTATTTATTACAAGTGTTGTTTTTGGATGTAACTAGTGTTGCGTTTTCAAAATAAATAAAAAAGTCGCATTTCTTTGATATAAATGTTGCTTTTCAACATGAAAAGCATTGCATTAGTTCAAGAAGTGTTGCTATTTTTTTTCACAAGAAGTGTTGTATTAGCAAATAAAAATGTTGCCTTTGAAATTCAAAAAAGCGTTGCCTAAACATAATCAATGCAACACTTTACAAAAGTGTTGCTTTAGATTCAAAAGTGTTGCATTAAGCGTTGCAATGAGCTAATGCAACAAGACTTTATGTAGCACTTCATAAAGTGTTGCATAAACTCTATAGCAACACTTATAAGACATTATGCAACAATGACAAAGTGTTGCTACAGAATCACAATGTACTAGTGGCAAGATGTACAAAACCAGACCCTCAAAATCTGACAGAATACACAACTTACGATCTATGTTCACCAGGCAACCGTCTGATGTTCACTCATCGTTCATCGGAGCGTGTGGTGATGAAGACTAATGGCGGCAGCGGATGGCGTAATGGAGAAATGATTCAACCATTTTACGATAATAGTGATTCAGATTATGGTAGCCACTGATTAGAAAAAAGGGTGGCGAATAGTGATGTCGGCCTGCCGGAGAGTGGCTCGATAAATGGAGGCAGGAAACGACCGGTGGCAATAGATTAGGCGTAAGGGAGATGGAGTGAGGACTGAGGAGTGAGGCGTGACTGCGTGAGAGAGAGTGAAGAATGTGAGTTAGGGTTCTATATCTTATATATATATACATACATGGGCTGAAAGTGTAGTGGGCTTTTAATTATAGGTTCGGTTCGGTTAACCGAAATTTTCAAACTGCGAATCGGAACCGAACCGGTTTAGGCATATTTTAATCGGTTCGGTTCACCGAACCGTTTTCTTTTTTCGGTTCGGTTAATTGTACCTAAAAAATTGACGGTTTTCGGTTTTTTCGGTTCGGTTTTTACGATTCGGTTAATCATGAACACCCCTACTTGATACTGATCACTTGTAAACTACGACCTTTGTGAATACGGACTTTGCAAATTGGTTTACATTAAGTGGGAGAAATTTATTATGGATATGAGAATCGGTTATCGCACATACACTTGTACGGACAAGTGGGAGATTGTTGGAGCCAGTGTCCTCCACAGTTAGTGCAATAACATAAATAAACCTCTGTAGGTTCACATGGTATACTTTGTATAATAATCAGTTGATTAACGTTTATCAATAACGGTTGGCTTGCTAGATAAGTTTGACGTTATTGTCATACAGATGGCGGTGATCAACTGGTCCCTAAAAGTCACACCTAAAGGAGGTGATTGAGAGATGTGATTGATTGAGAAAATAATCATATTGATGCCTTATTAAATGACTAAAAGGTTAGTCGGTGTTTTTGACTAAAAGGTTAGTCAATGTGAGGATGATATAATTATTTAATAACGATTAAATAATGTTAGCTAAGACGAATTAACTGTAATTCGTAATTAAATATAAAATGTTATATTTAGTTGTAGTATATAATGTGAGCTTAAACGAATTAGAATGTTAATTCGTAATTAAACATTAACTGTTATATTTAATTAGCAGGATTATAAATATACCGATATTTATAATTGAAATATATATTATACGATTGTCATAATAATTGTTATGTTAATATATCCACTGCAAAATGTTGTAATGGACCTTATTAATGTATGACAACATATTAGACAAATATAATCTGTATAACATTATATTAAATGGAAGCTAATATAACCGAAAAAGAGTCCAAATACACTTTGGAATTTCGGTCAAATAGGGTAACAAAATAAGAGAAAAATAATCCCTTATTTTCTCCATTTTGTGCCGTGAGAATTGGAGGATATGAGGAGAATTTTACTCATTCTAACTCTCTAATTAATTGATCATCAATTTTCACATCTCAAAAGAAAAAGATACATACTCTTTTCTCTCTAATTTTTCTAGCAATTACAAGGGCATATCTCGATCAGTCTTGGGTGCTACGATTAGGAGGATATCTATTTTGATATCTGTTCTTAGGCCGAATTTACGAGGACTAAAGGTTATTCCTAATCCCTTTGTTGATTATGAAATTTCGTTTATGACCTGTTAATCATATAAATCATAATTTCATTATAATCCTGTAAGATTAAAGGGATGTATACGGATATATTCCCACACCTTTGCGTTTGGATAGGGATCCTCTGGAGATCGCCTTAATTTCCAGGAATACTGAAGCTGGAAGCTCACGAAGTAAACTCAAGTCTAGATGGTCGAGACCATTCACAAAAACCAAGGTGAGCAAGTTTGGGTCGGTTACGCTACAAGCTGACAAGGGTGAAGTTTTCAAAGTCAATGGTCAACGCTTAAAGACCTGTTACGATAGAGCATTTATAGGAGTGAGAGAGGCCGTCGACCTTTTCGCTCTTGATAAACCACCATGACTTTGAGGTAACCCGGTCGTGCGGAACCGATATAAACCAGCGCTAACCGGGAGGCAACCCGACATTTACTTGTAATTCATTTGTAAATTTTATTTCGATTAGCTTAGTTATTGATGTTATTGTTCAATTCAATTTAGTTTGGATAGTTAATATAGTTGTGCTTTATTGAGTGCGGTGAGGGAGCGATCTAACAGTTTTATGGTGTGTTTGCAGCTAAAAAAATTGGAAGTCGCTTTCATAACGAAGAAACGAAAAGAAGGAAAGAAGAGAAAACAAGTGACGGACTTGATCCTACTGGGTTGCTCGACCGAGCACACTAACCTACTCGATCGAGTTTTCGTGTATGCACCATATCAGCCACTTTTGCAAACTCGAAAATCCGAAAAATTTAACTTGCTCGATCGAGCAGGTTGGGTTTGCTCGATCGAGTCGACCGGTTCGAACCGGTCCGAAGCCTTAAAAAGCAAGTTTTCACCAGTTTTTTTTTCTTCATTTATCTTCTTATTTCGCCATTCTTCTTCACTACCTCACCCTTATTCTCTCAGTTACGGGTATTATCTATCCTTGTACTTTCTTTTATTGTATTTTCTTTTAGTTATTTTCCTCTTTTCCCTTTTGTTAGTAGTGTCCTTTAGGTTGCTGCTGTTGGTTGATTGTGTGATGTTGTGCTGTTAGCGTCACACTGAGGACACTGTGACATTTAGGTTTGGGGGAGAGTCTTTATTTATGTTGTGTGTTTATTTTATGTTGTGTGTTTAGTTTATTTTAAAAAAAAAATCATAAAAATTGAAAAAATTTACAAAATCCAAAAACAAGTTTTTTATTTTATTAGGTCGAGTCTTGGTGAAGTTGAATAACAATGATGATAATTTGCATTGTTTCTGCATTTGAATCCCAAATAAGTTATCCATGTACATTGTTTTGACCTACTATTTTTGAAAACAAAGCTCATAGTACAAGTGTAACAACCCGTAATTTGAAAGACCGAAATTATATTTGAAAAATAATAAATTTAATTTATTTTAATTTATTACGATTTATTTGAATTTATGATAATTTAATATAATTATTTTGAATTTATTAGGAATTAAAGAGTAGGTTATACGGTTTAAACCCGAACTTCATTTAACTATTCCCGAGTCAACTTAAGTCCCGAAACAAACCCGAAACCCGACTCCTACATATGCCACACGCCCAAATAACCTTTTTCCCTCATTTTAAGGCTTTTGATTACTTTGATTAAACTAATACAAATATCTAAGATATTTGTAACTTTATCGATCTGTCAACTTTAATTCCGCAACAAATCGCTTAAAAACAGACCCGATTCCTTCCACCTCCACACGCCTCTTCCCTCTTCTCTTAGGATTAGATATTTTCATTAAACTAACATAATATCTAATAATATCTAGATATTTGATTAAACAAACATAATATCTAATAATATCTAGATATTTACCATAATATATTTATAAAACCCGGGTCAATCCCGTAACAACAAGTTCAAAACCCGACTCCCATTAACCCCTATAATACACGGCACAACCTCCCCCACTTACTCACTAATTATCTTTTCATTTTACATTAAATCAACTTAATATCTAATTAATACCTTCTTTAATATAATCACCATTGTTCTTGGTGTTCTTGATCGTTCTTGAGCAAAATCGTCACAAAACCTTCGTTACTTGGCCAACTCCGTTCTAAATTATATTTCTAGAGTCTCCTCTCCGCTCTTCATCTCCGAGTACGTTTCATTTTCAATTCCGACAAAATTGTTTTCAACACTTTAATTGTTGAAATCAAGTTTTAATTCTAATAATGTTATTTTTGTCATTTCTTATAGGAGAAGATTATGAAGACGAGTTTGGTGACTCGTATATTTTAGAAGAAGATTAGTAGACGGGTTTTGAGTTCTTATTTTGGTGCTACATGGTTTTGTGCTAGCTAAGGTAACGATTACCGAGTTACTCGACGAATTAATGTCACATACTTTAGTTGTTGTTATTGTTATTTACGGTTTTAAGTAGTAACATGCTAGGTTGTTATTATTATTAAGTTTTATGAGTTTTTAACATATTTAGTGTTTTTGACATGTTGGATGATTTGTTCCTAATCATAATTTTAGTATGAATGATGGTTGAATTGGTTGTTAAAATGGATGGTTGTTAATTAAAACATGTTAGAAATAAATTTGGGTTGTTGTTGATGGTGGCCGTGTAAGGTGGCTGAGAAACCGACCCAAACCAGGCCGGTTCAGCCCGGTTCAGGCCCGGTCCAGGCCGGTCTAGGTTGGCCCGTTATTTGGCCTTTTGGCTTGTGTCGATACTTGATTGTTTTGTTGTTGTTTTGACGGGTTTTAAATATGTTAAGCATGCGGGAAATATTAAGAAACGATTTTTGAAATGTTGACCAAAACAGGCCCAAACCAGCCCGTGGGCCCGGTTCAGACCCGGTTCAGTCTCGGCCCGGTCCGGTCTTGGCTGACCCGTGAGCCCTCCTTTGGGCGTGTGACGGTTTTTGAGTTTATTGTTATTATTATATCATGTTTTGTAATATTTAGCAAGTGGGAAATTTTAATAAGTAAATTATTTAATTAAACGGTTTTTCATAATATTATTATTTCTCACATGTTAGAAATTATAGCATGAGATTGTAGTTTAATTTGATATTCTTTAAGTCAAGCGGGTTTCGTAAGAATTAATAATTCACATGTTAGAAATTAGAATAAAATAGCATGAAATGAATATGATGTTCTTATGTTCAAAGCCTAAATGGCTAAGACTCTGTTTCTAGCCGGTTTGACCAAACGGGTTTGGTCAAACTACGATCTAGTCAGCCCCGTTTTGACTGATGACCCGTCGCGAGACTCGGGTCGGGGATTTGTCTTCAGGTAAGGTTTTATTTAATGAATGAATGAATGAGCCTTAGTAGATATGAGGCGATATTATATTTGAATGTGATTTATATGCAATTAGTCACATGATAGGAAGTTTTTCCCGTGACTGTTTAATTGTATGATATATGTCGTGTTGACTAAGTACTCATAGAGAATTATGATTATATGGCGTCTTGACCATTCTAATTCTAAATGAGCACCTTGGACCATGATATTGATAGGCCTTACTATCTTTAACGAGCATATGGAGTTCACAGCTTGATAACTTTTGTGTCACTGGCCTGGGATTTTGATACCAAGCCGGGGCATGGCGCCTAATTGCTTCTACTTTGGGAATGGAGCCAGCTTAAGTACTAGCCAACTCTGCTTAGGGGGTCGCCTAGTAGAGATTCTCATGTACTTTTGGTAATGAGACAGGGAATGGGTTAGCTGTTGTCTCTAGGTCTGATCAGTCTAGGACTAGGATGTTTTCCTACCTTGTGGTATAGACTCGAGTTACAGAAGTCGACTATTGACTGTCCTAAGAACTTATGCCTGTGTCTAGACGTATTGGTCTTTCATGTTTGTATGATTCTATGAATCTTAGAAGGTGAGATGCAAGCCGGCTAAGGTTGATAGAGTTTGGATTACCGGTTGTTAACTGATTCACATGATAGTTTGCATGATTAGGGTTGAGTTGTATCCAGGCCATGTTTTAAATGTAACCTCTGAGCTGAAATACTAGCTTCTCTACCTCGTGGTATAGGTTGTTAACCGATTCACATGATAGTTTGCATGAGTAGCTTAGCCTTCATATGCTAGGTTATATGTTAGTTATTTGTTTCATAACATGAAAAGCATATCATATATGTTAAGTTTTGTATTTTCCATATACATCTCTTTATGTTATTCATGTTTAATTAAACTCGACATTTCGTGGCTGAGAGAACTCGGAGTTACTCCCCACTGACTGTGGCTTCCGTGTTTATATTTAATGCGGTTGGCAGGTTTGTGATGAATACTTGGGTACATTGACGAGCTAGCGAGTGAAGTATTACCTTGGACCTATATTCGGTTCTTAGGATTGTATTATTTTATACATTCTTTTATTTCCGTATTTATACGGGAGATATGTTTCCCGTTTTAGATACTTCTTAGGTATAATATTATTTCCTTTTTTTTGTTATCAACCTTTTTCTTTAAGAAACCTTTGTTATGATGAATATATTTAATGGTAGGTCCGGTTTTAAAATTTACCGATTTTCACTAAAGTGAACCTATTAAAAACGTATTCTCATCTTTTATTTATTTAAATTACTTATTTATCTTTCCGCAAATTCGAGGGTGTCACATCAATTGTGTTCAAAATTCTTCCGCCTAATTGATTGATCTTCTGACAACTGCGAAACTGTCTTTGCTCCTTCTCTCTTTTGAGTTAGTGAACCTTCTTGAAATGCCTTTCACTTGGTCAAGTTTGCTTCTTCAAATCATCGGGTTCTAGGCAAATGCTCGGGAATATAGAAAAAGGGCGTAGAAACGTCACTTTCCCTACAAAACAGGTTAGAACACAGGAATTCGCCTAGAAGACGATATTAGCTCATAAAATGGCTTAACAAAGCACAAATGACATACAAAACCGAGCTAAAATGGGGGTTAAAATCATACAAATATTCACTTATCAGACTTGGTCAAGCTTGCTTCTTCAATTCATCGGGTTCTTAGGCAAATGCTCGGGAATATAGAAAAAGGGCGTAGAAATGTCACTTTCCCTACAAAACAGGTTAGAACATAGGAATTCGCCTAGAAGACGATATTAGCTCATAAAACGGCTTAACAAAGCACAAATGATATACAAAACCGAGCTAAATTGGGGGTTAAAATCATACAAATATTCACTTATCAAACTCCCCCAAGCTAAACCTTTGCTTGTCCTCAAGCAAACATGACAAACAATACCAGGAGAAGGGTTGCAAGCATTGGCTACTACACCATCAAGAAACAAATCTCAACGTAAAACTTTGGAAACATAATGAATCAAAACCCAAAAACAACGTGGGCAAGAATGATACATAAACATGGCTGAGATTTACATAATGGCGTAGCACAAAGAATTTCACTACAGAATTTTCGGCTCTTGCATGATCTTTATGACAAATGGACTCTCACGGCACACTCGAACACTCATTGTATGTAAAAGGTGATTTCTTTATATGTAAATGTTTTTGAGATACTCACCTATCTACGACTTATGAAAATGTGTCCGCAGTCTAATATGGTAAACAATTCAAAACACAAGTCAAAGATCACAATGCACATAGAAAAGAAGCCGAAAGAATAGGAAGAAGGCTTTGGGAAATGGGTGAAAGGTGGATAAACAGTTATGGTCATGTGAAGGTTAGGATGAGCTAGCAACTGACCAATGATAAATGAATACTCAATCCAAACTTTCGATTAATTCCCAAAAGATGAAAAAACGAAGCCAGAAGGAATGGATTGGCTTATTACACACGAAACACAAGAGTGAACTCCTTCTAAACATTGAATTGACATTTTGAGGAGATGCTCACAACTTCTTCTTTTATTTCTTTTTTATTTTTTTTTTCTTTCATTCTTTTATTTCATTTTTTTTTTTCAAAATATTTTTCTTTTTCTTTTCTGAACATAACATCACTTCTAGAACATTTTCGTTCTCCCAAATTCACTTTGACATCAAGGAACAAAATATTCTCAAAAGAGCACCCATACACCATAGTCTAGCTACTAGCTCAACGAGGTAGGCCGTTTTTATCTGTAGCTATTATCTTGTGAAACATTTGTATGAAGGGACTGATTTTGAGGGGTAATTCAAAGTGAGAAAGGCTTCAAATCTTAGTGAATCATGAATGCAATGCTTATAGGAATGAAATGAGAACCATACGTATGCGTTTTGACATGACACACATCACAAGGAGAACTACACACACCTAAATGAGACTGGGTATAGATGTACCAGCCTAAGGAGGTTCTACCTTACAATATATGTAGATTGCCAAATGTCAAGATCAAGCATACTCATCTATAGATTCATTCCATGCCTACTATGTACAAGACTTCCCCATGTATGCACAATTCAATGAATATCGAATCATTATCTTTTGAAAGCTCTTTGGGAAATGTAATATGATAGCATAATAAACAAGCAAGCAAAGCATGAAAAGCATTCAATTATGTTCAAAATTTTAAATTTTTCTCTTATTCAAAAATTTGAAAAATATAAATAACTAAAATGCAGAATGGGAAAATACAATCCCTCCCCCAAGCTAAACATCTTATTGTCCTCAATGTGAGCACAAAGACTAAATATGCAACGAAATTCTCAATGGGAAGAAGGGTAAAAAGGGAAACATGGAAGAAGAATGAAGCTTGCTATTCAGCGCGGACTCCCCCAAGCTAGTCTTTTGGACTTGACAAGGAAGGTCTTTGTAGATTCTTCAAAAACTCTTTCATCTGCAAAGTAAATCTAACAAAACAACGAAAAAGGAAAAGCAAAAATAAAATGCAAAAAAGAAAGGAACACGGGTTGCCTCCCGAGAAGCGCTGGTTTAACGTCTCGCTCGACGAATTCTTCTATGAAATCATTTGGTTGGGGATTGACGCTCTATATAGACAATATCTAAGCATCCGATCATGGAATTGCTATAGTATAGTTTCAATCGGTGTCCATTGACCTTGAATTTTTCACCATTACTGGCCATTATTTCCACATAACCGTATTTGCTTACATATGTGACAGTGAATGGTCCAGACCATCGTGATCGAAGTTTTTCCGAAAAAATTTTCAAACGGGAGTTGAAGAGAAGTACTTGGTTACCGACATTAAATTCTTTTCTGATTATCCTCTTGTCGTGCCAACGCTTCGTTTTCTCTTTATAGATCCTAGAATTCTCGTAAGCTTGCAAACGAAATTCTTCTAGCTCATTGAGTTGCAAAAGTCGTCTTTCAGCGCTAAGCTTAGTGTCTAAGTTGAGTTCTTTGATAGCCCAGCGAGCTTTGTACTCTAACTCAACAGGGAGATGACAGGCCTTTCCATAAACCAACCGATCAAGAGATGTTCCAATCGGGGTTTTGAAAGCTGTGCGATAAGCCCATAAGGTGTCATCGAGCTTATTACTCCAATCGGTTCTAGATTTTGAGACAACTTTTTGAAGAATTGTTTTCAACTCTCTATTCGAAACTTCTACTTGACCGCTGGTCTGGGGGTGGTAGGCTAATCCTCGTCTGTGATACACACCATACTTGGCAAGCAGAGTGTCTAACTGCTTTTCTCCGAAATGAGTTCCTCGATCACTTATCACGGTTCTGGGTACACCAAAACGCGGAAAGATGATCTTCTTAAATAGTCGTATCACAGCTCTAGCATCATTGGTGGGGGTGGCGATTGCTTCTACCCACTTTGAAACATAGTCGACAGTGACTAAAATGTAACGATTTCCATTTGAAGAAGGGAATGGTCCTTGATAGTCAATACCCCAGACATCGAATATCTCGACTTCTAATATGCCGTTTTGAGGCATTTTATGTCTTTCGGATATTTGACCCATTCGTTGACAAGCATCACAAGCCATAACAAAGTCTCTTAAATCTTTAAACATCGAGGGCCAGAAAAACCCGGATTGTAAGACTTTGGCTACGGTCTTGGACGGACCATGATGACCACCATAAGGAGATGAGTGGCATCCTTCTAAAACTCCTTTTACCTCCCACTGGGGGATACAACGTCGATACAGATCATCTGAGCATTGCTTGAAAAGATAGGGGTCATCCCAAACAAAGGATTTTTCATAATGGAAAAATCTCTTTCTTTGGTTATAAGAAAGGTCGAAGGGTAGCTGGTGACTGACAAGGAAGTTGGCGATATCAGCATACCAAGGAGAAGAGTCCGTAATTGCCATTAATGAATCATCAGCAAACGAATCATTAATTGGCGTTGGTAATCCTATTTCAGTTACTCTTATCCTTGAGAGGTGGTAAGTGTAACAACCCGAAAAGTACCCTATTTTTCTAGTGAAAATATTTTACGAATACTTTTGAGCCTGTTTAAGTTTTAAAGTGGAATTTATTGTTTCCAGTTGAATTTTGAAATTTCGAGTTCGTATTTGGAATTTTTGAGAGATTCCATGAGAATCCCGTTTTTAAGTCAACTTTGACTTTCGTTGACTTTTTCCGACTCGCCTTATAAGTTTGAAGACCGAAATTTTATTTAACAAAATAATATTTTTAATTTATTTTTATTAAGATTTATTTGGAATTATGATAATTTAATATAATTATTTTGAATTTATTTGGAATTAAAGAATAACTTTTACGGTTTTAACCCGAACGTCATTTAACTATTCCCGAGTCATCTAAAATCCCGAAACAAAACCGAAACCCGACTTTGGCATGAGTCACACGCCCATGTCATCTTTTTTCACTCACAATTAGATATTTTAATTGTTTTGATTAAACTAATAATAATATCTAGATATTTATTAACTTTATCGATCAGTCAACGAAAATTACGCAAACCGTTTACAAAACAGACCCGATTCATCTCAAACCACACGGTTCCTTTCTCCTCTCTTAGGCTTGATATTTTCATTTCTTTTCATTATTATAACATAATATCTAGATATTTAATTTAATTAACTTAATATTTAATTAATTATCTTATTATAATAATAAAACCCGAGTCAATTCCGTAACAACAATTTCAAAACCCGACTCATTATTTCCTCTATATTACACGGCTCACTCACCACATTACTCACTAACAACTTTTCATTTTTACAATAAATCAAATTAAGATCTAATTAATCGTTCTTCATCGTTCTTCATTCGTTCTTCGTCGTTCTTCATCCGTTCTTCGTCGTTCTTGAGCAAAATCATCATAAAACCTTCATTTCTAAATTAAATCCGTCCTAACTTATATTTCTAGAATCTCCTCCTCGCTCTCCATCTTCCAGTACGGTTTATTTTCAATTCCGACCAAATCGTTTTCAACACTTTAATTATG
>JAIUZE010047697.1:0-12767 GCA_022085475.1 Heliosperma pusillum | reverse complement strand
CACCTTTTACCATCTTAATTACTCAACCAATTTTTACCACTTCCTCTTCCACCTCACGGCACCCACATCAAACAAACACACAAACCTTCAACCTTCAATCTTCAACAATGGCTTCCACTAGATCAAAAATTGCCAAAAACCCAAATCCGAAAACCCCCAAGCCAAGCATGCCTAAAAATACCTCTTCTCCTCCCACACAACAATCACCCAACCCAAGCCAAACCGAGTCGGGTGCGGGGCTCGAGGGTACTAAGAGAAGACGGTTAAACAAAGGGAAAGGAAGACTCCAAGAAGAAGCCACAACCGAAATCTTGGACGCGGTTTCCGAGGAGACCACACGGGTCACCTTCCGTGACTTCTCACCGCAAGAAACATCTTTGGGAATTGATAACCTCCGTCTTACAAAAGACGAAAGAAAATTGGTGAACCGGGTTGCTCAATATGGCATACACGGTGGTCGGTACTATCCTAAGGCTTGGTGTGACAAGTATAGGGCTTTAGGATTCTTCTCTGATTTTCTGAATTTCCAAGAATGGGAAACGGTGGCTGAGTTTTCGGGTCCGGTGTATCCGATTGAGGTAATCCAGTTCTTTTCCTCTGTTTCTTTAGACAATGGGGTCTTGCATGCCGTTATAAATGGCCGTGCAGTTTCGTTTTCCGTGACGGACTTTTGTACTCTGTTTTTGGTTCCTGATGATGGAATCAAAATAAATCCGAGTACGTCATGGGAGGAACTGACGGACATGGCTAAGCTGGAGGTAAAGAAGTATTTTGATGTTGGGGCGACGGTGTCGAGTTGCGTGTTGGCTGGTAGTGTGTCACCAAAACTGAAATTTCTGTTAAATTTTTTATGGAATACTGTGATTCCGCGACGGGGCGGACGTGATAAAATTGCATGCTATGAGATGTTAGTCGTTAAGCATTGGTTAGAAGGCAACCGGGTTAATTTACCTTCTCTTGTTTTTAATCGTATTTCACAAACCGCTTTCTCGGTGACCGAAGACAAATTTTACTCTACTCTTGACTTGTCGTATGGCATGTGGCTGTCTCGGCTTTTTGAGTCAAAGGGAGTTGTTAATGTGCAAAATTATGGGGTCGCGGTAAAGGATGAGATGTGTGATACGTTCTTGAAATTTATGAAGCTTGATGCTAATGGTCCGGAGTTGTTATTTTTGGTCAAAGGAGGTTCGGTTGGTGCAATGACGGGTGGGGCTGATTTTTCTGTGATTGAATCAAAATTGGATGTGTTCATTGGAAATATTATGGAGCGCTTGGATGCGCAAGATAAGAAAATTGAGACGGTTTTGGACACGGTTGTTCAAGCCGTGGCCGTGGGTTCTTTGGGCTCAACCCGTGACCAAGGTGGGTCGGGTGTGAGTCATGAGATGAGGGCATGGATGGATAGTGTGGATGATCGCCTTGCTAAATTGGAACGTAATATCATTGATTGTAAGCAAGAGGCGTATAGGCAAAGGGATAGGATGACTTTCTTGGTGAGCCAAGGCGGGTCGTTGGTGAAGAGTGGGACGGAGATGCGTGAGGGAATGCGTACTATATACGATGCGACGGAGGCTCTTTCGTTGAAAGTTCGGAACTTTGATGTTTGCCTCACCGCTCAAGCTTCTCATGTGTCAAATTGCCTTGACCGTCTTTCCACTCTTGAGTACCGCACTAGGCCCGGTTATGTCGATCCTAACAAAATCCGTCAACCCAAAATGCCTTGATTTTTCTATCCTTGGTTGTTTTAACTCTTAAACTACTAATCCTATTCGGCCCATTTGGCTTATTTTGACATTGTCTATTCGGCCCAATGGCAACTAACAATATATTGTGTGGTTTGTAGTTTAATCAACATTTGCACTTTATTTTGCTTGATATATATCGTCTTATATTGCGTATTTTGCATATCTATTTCTTGCCTTGACATGTGTTATTCTAGTCGTTTCATGTCTTTGTTCTTGTCTTTTCAATGATGCCAAGAGGGGGAAGAAATGATATGATTTGAGTCTTTGCTTAAGCTTTCTCCTTGTCAAGACTCGTTATCTCTTAAATTCTCTCAAGCTATAACTTTGGCTAAGTTGTTTTGCTCTTGCGATCAAAGGTGCTATAACTTTTGAGTGCTTTGTTGAGGGGGAACCATACTTAGTCACATTGTTAAGAAGAACTCTTGAGGAAATCATATGAGACTTGTCATCATCAAAAAGGGGGAATTTTGTTGGACAATTTGATCAGTTTTGATAATACCTAGGTTTTATGTATAATATGTTTTTAGCTTACTCGTATATCATATGCGTGTAATTGTGTGCTTTAGTCTTATTATAGCTAGCAACAATTATGAGAAGAAAGATCCAAGTTAGGCATAACTTTGATAAAGTCTGTGAGACAAAGTTATACCAACTTCAGGAATAACTTTGGAAGTGAACTTGGAAGTTATAGCTAACCAGGCATAACTTTCAGGAAAATCGCTTCAAACAAGATCTACATAAATCTACACAAGACTCGAGATGGAGGGTCTTTGTGATCAAGATGAAGAGATGATCCGTATACTGAAGATCTTTGTGAAGATTAGATAGTATAGGTCCTCATTCGGTAACTATTCCATTCGACAGATTTTATGTTCAAAAGTTATAGCTTTAGCCTATGATTTTGAATGATAAAATATTGATGCATGATTTTGGAAATAAAATGTTTTGAAATGTTTTCAAAAGTGAAAGAGTTTTATTTTTATATTTATCAATTATTTTAATAGAGAATATATTTATGAGATTCTATTGGTTAGTAATACCACTTATGGGTTGTCATGCTACCTAGGGTTTCTAATATATTCTATCTCAATTTGTTGTTAACCTAATTAGCCCACCTAGTGGTTGAGTCATCTAGGGTTTCGTGAAACCTAGTTTGTGCCACCTAGGGATTCGTGCTCCTAGGGTTTCGTGAGCTATAGGATTCGGCCTCCATAGGTTTGTTTCCTTAGTTTACCTAATCTAGGATTCTACTATATCTTTACAACAATATTTTGAGATATTAAGATAAATATATTTCTATAAGATAAAACCAAATAATATTTTGAGATAAAGATATTTCTAAAAGATAAGCAAATATTATTTTATGATAAGATAAGTATCTTTATTAAATATTATACTAGGGTTTTAGATCTACTATGATTCTACTACTATAAATACTCATTCACATACAATTTGTAAAACACACGAAATACACAACTTCACACGGCTATTTATTTTACTTGTGTTGATTTTCCAAAATCGTTTTAAAGCAAACCTTTGAGCAAATATTTATTATTTTTAGAGTTTGTTTTTAAAAGAGTTGTGCATCAATTATTATCAATCGCTTGAGTGAAATACGTTATTGGATAATAGTACATCATTATAAGCTTACAATTCTTTAACGGGAATTTGTGTGAGTTATATTGTACTTTCTTATTAGCGTAAGATAGTATAGAGTATTTAGCGATACTCACCTTGAGTTATAATCATAGTGTTGATTATACGAGTGGGTTGGTAATTTTTGTAATCCGTAGAAAGGTACTAAAAATTATTAATCGAGAATAGTGGACGTAGGTTTCAACGTGTGAAACTGAACCACTTCAAAAATCGTGTGCCTCTCTCTTATCTCTTTACTTTTCGTTATTTCGTTATTTGCGCTTACTTTGATTAGTTAATTAGTTGATTTTAATTCATAAGATCAAATAATTAATTACATATCATATAAATCGAAAAAGTGGGGCTAGTTTTTAATACTCAATTCACCCCCCCCTCTTTCGTATTCGATCAATAGACTCTACAATTGGTATCTAGCCTCGGCTCTTGATGGCCTTTACCAACCACTACTACAATAATGATAAAAGAGAACGGTTGGAGACCGTTCTTGAAGGCACAATGAACCGTCCTGCGGCCAGGCGTGCTCTTTGTTATAAGAGCACGGGTTACAAAAGTCAACCCGGTCTCTTTGTAAATAACAACCAGAACGGTTGTAAACAGAACCGTGCTCCTTAATATATCTTAGAGCACGGGTGCTTCCTTTCTTTAACCGGTCTTTTAGATAAGCATGTCTCTTTGATAGGGATGTTGGCGCCTTTGCTGGAGCTTTTCAAAGAGAACAACTATAATGTACAACCGTTCTCTTTGATCCTTTTTTTTTTTTAAATATTTCACATTTCATCATAACCCCTACACGATGGAATCGTATAGCTCATAAAAATTAAACCTGTTACAATCCAGAAGACCCAGCAAGTTTTAGGCAACAAAGAACTTTCAAATTAATTTGAATCCATAAGGGCAAATCCTTGAAAAAAAATACAAAGTCCTATAATGTTCTTAATTGTCTACAAATATTGAAGATATGTTACGTTATGCAAAACATAAATAAAAGTCCCTCGATCCTCATCACTTAGTCGCGATCAAGTGCAACTTCCAAAAACTGTAATCATCATCTTCACCCAACGTTGCTTTTAGGCTTGAATTGGAGTGTGAATTCAGCCCAAATATTCCGCACCTCGTCAATTTGCTCAACGGTATACGTCTTTGGGGCGTTAATCATGAACTATATACACATGTACGACACCCAACAAAATGTAGTTAATATACTATACGTGATGTGTAAAGTAAATGCGAAAAACAAAGATGCAAATCATTGAAATAAAGGAAAAAACATACATTTGGGAGAATATTAATATATCGTCCTTTGATAATCTCCAACATGTATCGGCAAACATAATATCCGCATAATACGCTCCCAACCGGCTGCCGAGGACACTAAAATAGAAACCCATTAAGAAATATACATATTATATTTATTCCCTATGACAAAAAAAAAATTATTAAGTGATATATTCAGCTTGGGGGCAACTTATGAGGTCTTTAAAACTCATTTCCCAAGAGTGGAATGGGTTGATAAGGCTATTTGAAGGAAGGGGGTAATACCAATGCACATTTTGTGCGTTCACAACTGCAATGGCCATCAAACTCGTGGACACATTGGTAAACAAATATGTCATGTGGGTTCCGTTCTGCAAATCTGATATGGAACACTAGAAAAAAAAACTGGTGTAACTACATACGGCCTTGCTAGTACAGTTTTATAGTATTTGTCAAGCCAAGACATTAACAACATGCTATTCCATGGGAAGATGGTGGGAAAGAGAATTCAATATTTGGTTCGTGTCCAGATGTTTCATAAGACGAATGCTAGGAAATCGATACAAACTAAGATTATAGATACTCTGAACAATTAAGAAGATATAATACCTGAATTAATTTCCAAGTAAGTGGTTTTGCCTCGAATCCGGCAAGTGGATTGATAGCGTTTCTTTTCTCGAAGCTGTGATTCATTTAACTAAAATAAGTCGTCACTTCATACATGATTCAAATGACTAATATCAAGTATAATTAATAAATTATTTACCTAGTAATCGTTTCCACGAAAAATTGTCGAGGCTCCGGATATCCAAGTGGATCACACCAATAAACTATACTTTCAGCTGGACTAATCGCAGCCAACATCCAATGATCACTTCGATATAAAAAAGTAAATAAAGGGTAATTTAGGAACTTACTTTCAGCTTTCCAAGATGCTCCATACCATCTTTCAGTATCTGCAAGACAAAGATGTATACATCTAAATAAATAAAAATTTGGTTTATGAAGGATAAGTTGGTTCTGAGAACAGTGGCTCACCCAGCTTACAACAGTTGCCTGAGCAGGTGTTGGCCGTAAACCTGCAGCAAACAGCAGTGACTGCAGAAATGTTAGAATATGATGATACAGAAGATGCATATCGTAGCGTTAGAGCATATTTACCAAAGAAACCTCACAATCAGAAGTCAGAACAATATGTATGTATGCAAGGTACTCTCAATAATACAATGCTCAAAAGCCACTAAATTTAGGGTTTCTTTCTCTCCCTACAAACTACCGATACACCAATGGTGGAAAACATGTTATATACCACTAACTACTGGAACGGGGTAAAGACAACACAAATACTTTTGCCAACTCTGCTTAAATAAACGTGGTTGTAAAACAAGGTATTGTTCCTTTTTCGTGACCTACCATTCACTACCATTTTTTTCCGTGATGAGTGGTTTTATAAATATATTAATGTAAAGCCCCCCTTCACAGATGCTTATTGATAGACACACTTAAACGCTTTAACTTATGCCCACATGATGCAATCACATACCCCTGACAAAAATAAATGAATGCATCAATTAAATGTAATACAGTCTACAACAAATAGTTGCGCTACAAACAAGGGATCTCTTCATATCCATGACAATTCATCAGCAATCAAGGCACTAATCATAAAAAATCAAGTCCACTTTAAAAAATTAGCCAACAAGAAACAAGAGATGACCTGAGTCGAAAGGACAGATAGTGTAGCACTTGTAAAATGTTGAAGCGCTCTGAACTGTGTATACCTGAGATAACCCTCATTCACACTGCAGTTACAGAAACATTTGTGACACACAGGACGGCCATATTACGGCCCTACGGGGAAAGGGGTTATGATTTGAACAAGTCCTACCTGTATGGATAACTAGAGGGGAAGAACGTATTCAAGAAGGATTCAGTAACTTTTTTGAATGCAGGCCTTGAATCCTCAAGCTCCGAATATCCAAGTGGATCACACCAATAAACTATACTTTCAGCTGGACTAATCGTTCCCACTTTTAGTTTTTAAATTTTAAATCAATTACTAATAAAGGGTAATTTAGGAACTTTATCTTAGAATTAATTACTATACTCATTTTTTTACTTAGATTATGAGATGCTTATCAAACCATGTTAATCACAAGATTTCTCTTTTCCTAATGAAATAGAGATTGAAGATTTCATATTCATAGCCATGGCTTTTTTGTGATAGAACATAGCTATGGCTTTTAATTAAGCTTTAATTTGTTCTCATTTTGTACAACTCCGAATTTTTTGGGTTCAACCTTTTTACAAATTATTAATATACTTAAGCATACTTTTTTCCACATCTACAAATGTTGATTAATATAAAAAGCTCATTAACAAACTACATTTTGTTCAAGGCTGAGCAAATTCAATGATAGAAACCTAAGTCCCCTTTAACTCATAAAGTACAATCGACTTAAATTTAAGAAACGAATGAATTAGGGAAATCCCAATTCGATTGCAAAATGTTTTAACATAAATATATTATGCACAAAGTTAAATCAGTGATAGTAAATCATCCTCAAAGTTAATACTCCACTTAGCCAAATAGCAATATATATGATGAAACTGGTATTTATTATACAGAAAGACTTCATGCATTCTTTCTTATTGGCTTTGAACATTTTACATTTATTACTTCATGATAATTATGCTGCACAAGTACAATACTCGTATGATTGCTTTGTTTCCGTTAGATTTACCCCAAAATCAGATAGTACCCAATTACGCATCTACCCTTTAAAACTTTGGCGCAAATTTGGAAAAGCAATTTTGTTTTTCTATTTTATTAATTTTTTAATTAGGGTGGTACCGAAACTCAGTACCACCGGGTGGCGCCCTATCACTTTCCAAAAATTAAAGGATGACATCAACAACTAGAAGAGAGTTAACACTTATTATAGAAGAGAGCTAACACTTACTAACAAGGAAAAGGGTGAACAAAGAATAAATTCAAAGAAACCAGTTAGAATAAATTGGTGAACAAAACCAGTATAAATTAAATTTGTGAACAGAGAATAAATTAAATTTGAAGAACAAAACCAGTATAAGCAACAACAAGATGTTGAACATAAAGGAATTACCAGCAGCAAAGACGATCGGCGACGACGAAGGCGTGAAGAACCAGAAGCAACGTGAGGTGTTGACCGGACAACCACAGGACTGAAGCAGACGTTGAACTAAAGGGACCAGCCAAATTCAAAGAAACCAGTTAGAGCAGACGTTGGTGAAAGCGACCAGCCAAAGATGAAATTGAAGACAAAGCGGTGGACTAAAGCAGAATTAAATCAGTCACCTAAAGAAAAATTCAAAGAACGATTAAGGCAAAATTCAATTAATTACCCGGAGGAAGCAGGTGCGAACGATCGGAGCGTGTTGTGGCCGGAAGAAGCAGGTGCGAAAAATTCAATTAATTCAAAGAGTGGTTGTGGCTGGAGTACGAACGATTGGAGCGAGACCAGGTGGTGATTAGGGTGCGGTGGTGATTAAGGCGCGGTGGTGATTAAGGCGAGAAGCGCGCAGGGAACGAAATTTGGTGAAGAAAGAAGTGTAGCGGTGATTTGGACTGATGGAGGTTTTGTATTAGGGCACGTTTTGTTTTTGATGAAGAAAGAAGTGTAAATTGAAAGTATAAGTCATATGAATTAGAAAGAGAACGGTAATTAATAGAGTATGTGCTCTTTGTTGTTGAGACAAGAACGGCTTTACCCACTAACCGGTCTCGTTGAAATATAAAGACGGTTGGTCAAATAAACCGTGCTCTTTGTTAGTAATACAAGAACGGTTCGAACAAACAACCGTTCTCTATTGAAGTTTTATGTGCCCGCCTAAATTTAAGTACAAAATAGACCGGTTCCGTGTGTGACCGTTCTCTAATGGGCGTTCTGGAAGCCATGAATTGTAGTAGTGTTTGTTGTTTTTAATAGGTGAAGATTATGAGGATGATATAGGGGACTCCTATATAGTAGAGGATGATGGGTAGCTACTGTTTTTAAGGTTTTCTCAAGGGTTACTTTTGTTTTTTCTAGCTTAAGGTAACTATTCCGAGTTACTCGACGATATAATGTAGCAGTTGTTATGTGTTGGATGTTATTTGAGTAGTAATATGTTAAGTTTTAGATCACATGAATTATCATTGTTAAAGTTTATTAATTTTGTAGTTTATCTCATATGTTTGATTGTGAAATGAATTGGTAATGGTTGTATGTTGCTTGTGACGATATTGGGATGATATTGGAACGATTTTGGATGAAAGAAAAGAGGGAGTAAAGGGGACTGACCTGGCAGGCCGTGAGTGCTGCCAGGCAGGCCGTGTATGTGGTGTGTGTGTGCCTTGTTTGTGGGGTGTGTGTGGCCGGGTTTTGCCGTTGTTCGGGTTGTGTGTTTGAGCCTTTGTTTGATGCTTTGTGTTTGTCATTTGTACAATTGAACATGTTGATATTTTGGTGTATTAGTAATTTTTATTATTATGAGAAATTGTTGGAAATGGGTTAGCTTATAAGTTGGAATAATGTTTCCTTATGTTGATAATTTTCACATGAATTGTATTATGTTGAATTGTGTGATTTGAGTCAAAATGAGTCAAGACTCTGAGCTGGGCCAATATGACCGAATGAGTTTGGTCAAAGTAGGTTTAAACCGGTCAGCCCTGATTTGACCAATGACCCGTCGCGGGACTTGGGTCGGGGATTTGTCTTTGGGGTAAGTTTGGATGACTGTGGTTGATAATGAATATTATAAAATGATGCTTAAATATTTATAATTTATATATTGGAAATTAGATGCCTTGGCCATGTTGTTTTGTAATGTTGTATTATCATTTGATTATACTCGTGTGTAGCCTTCCATAAGCGAGGTTGTGATCATTTGTGTGTACAAGTTGGGACTTTTTGCCCTTCTTATTGTTAAGTTGGCTAAAGTATTCACTTGGGACGAGGTCCTAAGTAAATATCTTCGGTCATTGTCATAGATAGGTCATTATAGTCTTTGACGAGTGTATGTTCACGGCTTAATAGCCTTTGTGTTCCCGGCTTGGGGGGTTTATATCCAAGCTGGGGCATGACTTTTCTGCCTATTTTGTGAGTGGATGGTCAGCTTAAGTACTAGCCAACCCGTTGGTGGACTCCTTAGGGTACTCATGTGGTTTTATCATGAGTCTTGGGTGCGGTGGTTTTATCCGCATTTCTCTAGGTCTGCGCAGTCTAGGATTAGGGTTGAGTTGTATCTTTGCCATGTTTTAAATGTAACCTCTAAGCTAAAATACTAGCTTCCCTACCTCGTGGTATAGACTCGAGTTACAAAGTGACTATTGACTGTACTAGGAACTTATGCCTGTCTCTAGATATATTGCCCTTTCTTGTTTGATGATTCTATGAAACATAGAAGGTGAGATGCAAGCCGGCTAGGGTTGATAGAGTTTGGATTCCCGTATGATATGTGACTCACATGATAGTGTAGCTTGAGTTGGTCTAGTATTCACATACTAGGACTATATGTTATTTATATTGAATTTCACATGAAAAGCTTGATGGTTTAGCCTTTAAATGGGCTATGTATTATATTTGCTCATATTTATATGCTTTTATGTTATATTAACATGACATTTCGTGGCTGGGAGAACTCGGAGTTACTCCCCACTGACTGTGGCTTTCGTGTTTGTATAAAATGCGATTGACAGGTAGGTGATGCTTATATGGGGTACACGGACGAGCTAGCGAGCAAAGTAACCTTGGAACTTAAAATGGTTCCCATTTTGTAGTGACATGTATGTCACACTTTTAGAGACATATGTCTCCCTCTGTACATTTGTTTTGTATCATTTTGTTCTCCGCTATTTATAGCGATGGTTATGTAAATAAGTTTGTTTAGACCTTGCATGTTTTGACACCTTCTATTATGATATCTTTATAACAGGTTCAGGTTTTAAAAATTACAGGTTTTTACTCAAATGAACCTATTACAAACATATCCATGCAGTTTTTATTTAGAAATTACGTGTTTAATTTTTCCGCGATTTTTGAGGGTGTCACACAGATGCTTCTGCGTTTCTTCTTGACGTCTGATGACTAAGAAAAACGTTTTGTTAAAAAGGTTTTACTTTGAAATTGGTTTTGAATTTATTTCTGACATGGATCTTTAATTAAATGAATAAATAAAAATACAATGCAAAAAGTCGGGATTTACACCCTCAGACTTACATGTTGACGAAACTAGATTAACTAATTTACGTTTAGCGATAGCTCTACTCGAATGTATGCATAAAGTGCCCTTGTTAAAGGACTAAAGTTGATTAATTAATTGATTGATTGTGTAGTGGTCAAATTGGTCGGTCATTGCAAACGTGACGGGTACCGAGAAGGATCTGAGCTTACGTGGTCGATTGATCAAGAACGTAGGTGTCGATAGCTTAGAGCAAGGTTTAGAATGCAAAGAGAGAAGAAGGGGCGGAACACTCGCGTGCTTTAAAAGTGAGAACGGAGCTCTCCTTTTATAGTAGAAAATGTGAAAGAGATCAAGAACAACTTAAACTTTGGAAAGAACAGACTGGGGAAGAGGCGCAGCAGGACTGCGATCCTTCGAAGAGGCACATCACTTGCTGCGTCATTTCCCCAAAGGTTTCCTTCTGCGGAAAGAAGATTCCCACGTTTCTATTACTGAGGTTGATCTACACTTCCCTTGTAAAAGATAATACGAGATAATTTTATTAAAAAGATAGAATTTGATATATTAATAAAATATAATAGAGCGTTCCAACTCCGAGTTTTAAAACGGTTTATAGAAAATGAAGCGGTTTTCGACCCGGACTCCAAATGAACTTTAATGACTATCAAAACGACCATACCGGTGCGTAGATGAAGATCAAGGGGTAGATACAAATGTTTGAGATATCACTGGACGATAAACTTACGAATTGTTATAAATCGTTCCGCGTACCAAACATGTTGCCCAATCATCACTGGGTGGTTGACGGAAAGTGTAGAAACGAGGAATCTACACATCGTCATTCACTGAATCTAAGAGTTGTTGATCACATGAAAACAATTACTAATGTTTTCGCCATCAGACCAATCATGTATGCAATGATATGAACCTACCTTAATGACTTATATGCTTGGACCACGACAAGTCAATAACAATTCAATCCACATGAGAATCATTGGATAGCCTTCAAGAACATCCACGAGGCTGTCTAGGAGGACTAAGGATTTATTCTTGTGTTTGGTAGTGATAACTTAGTTATATGTTAAAAGTTACACAAACCCAAGTATCCAAACTTATAAGGATTTGTCGAAATCGTAGGCTGACCTTGTTATATTAAAAGCGAATAACCAAAAAAAGTATCATAGAAGACTCAATCATTAAGAATTCTACAAATACCGTCTTAGTACATTATGATGAGGATAAGGTGGCTTATAAGGAACTAATACTAGATCCTTTTACCAAGAAATCTATCACATAGTTATCATGATAACAAGTGGGAGCGTCTTTCAAGTTAAAGAGTCCAAATCTAGACAGAGATCTAGGTATATACTTAGATAAATTCATTTTATTACGAATAACATTGAATAGAAGGAAAAAGCAATTCATAAAGTTGGAATAGATGGATACATGGTATACCCTAGAGCTGATCAACTTCGGGCCGGCCCGTTTGGCCCTACCCGTTTGGCGCGCTACTTAAGCGGGCTTGGACAATAAGAAATTAAAAAAATTATTTGACGGACGGGCCAAGCTCGGCCCGCTATATTTCTTGGGCGGATATGGACATGATTAAGAAGCCCATGGACAAGCCCGCCAAGCCCGCTAAACATATATAAAATTAAAATATTATGTTTCATATAAACAAAAAGCTAATAAAGTAAAAATATACAACAAGAGTAAATGAAATAAAACTTGTATTAGTGATAAAGTAAGTAGTTATAATTTTTTTTATAACTTTACTTTTTTGGAGACTTGTAACTTCAAAATAATCATGTTTAATTATAGAATTTGTATATGTTAAGTTGAGTTTGCGATGTTTTAGTTAATTCGGAATATATGTTAAGTCTAGTTTAGCCTTAGTTTTATTAAAAA